>PVIC010007644.1:40181-50452 GCA_004025085.1 Thryonomys swinderianus | reverse complement strand
CAGGCTGGCCCTGAGCTCACTATGGTGCCCAGGCAAGCCGCCGCGAACTCAGCAATCCTCCCATCTCTGCCTCCCGAGTGCTGGGATTACAGGCGTGAGCCACCACGCCCAGCATTATATGTGGTAACCGGGGATCGAACTCAGGTCCTTACGCTTGCGAGGCAGGCGCCGGAACCACCGAGCTAACCCTCCGGCCCTCTTGATGGTATTTTTAAGAGCAGATTTTAATTTTCCTAAAATTTAATTGATTCTTTTTTCTCTATTGATTAGTACTTTATAGCTCTTAAGAAATTCTTTATCTTCTGTAGAAATGAAGACACTCTTGTATATTTCTCCTAGAACCTTTACAATTTTAATTTTTATGTTTTAGTCTGTGATCTCCTCAAATAATTTTTGGCATTTTGGCCTGTGAACCATGCACTGTCAAAGAAGGCAAAGATTAAGATCTGCCCTTTCTTCCATAGAGATATTTAGCAGTTCACCATTACTTCTAAAAGTTTCCTTCCCCCTATTGAATTGCATTAACACTTTTATTATTAGTCAACTGAACACATATAGACAACTTTACAGATTCTTCATACAATGAGACATAGGAGTGCTAAGTGGAATTTTTGTTAGCATTTGACATGAATTTCAGGCATATAACTTCTAAATCCCTTAAATTATTTGGATGTTAGAAAGACCCCATCATGGCTGGAGGAAGAAGGACAAGAAAGTAAACTACATTTGTTAAGCCCTTTTATAAAGTATCAAATCCTAGTCATGTGGGACAAAGCCCAAGGATCTCAACACCCCTGCTAGGCCCCTCCTCTTAATACCATCACACCCAGCATGAAGTTTCAACATCTGGATTTTGGAGGGGAGAATTCCAAAGCATAGTGAACTATAAAAACCAAAAATCTTAGCCATAAACACAATCGTGTGCTGTCAGTCCACCTAGTAAATGAAACCATGAGTTATTCTGGGGCTCACCAGTGCAGGTCTTTCTCTATCAAACATAGCTCATAGTCTATATTTTCTCTATTTTTTCCAAAGTTGGTCCAGGAATCCTTTCAGAGAACAAAATAACCTTGTTGACTTTCACTATTGGGCAACATTGGTCCCTATGGTTTTCTTTCCTATATCAACATGTCTGATCTCATCTTTATTATTTTCCATTTTTACTTGATTTAAGATTAATCTGTTCTTTTACTTGCTTCATGTTACTAATCTAAACTTGTCCTAGTAAAATAGAAGCATTGAAAACTACAAATTTTTAACTCTAACCCATTTTGTTACTTCTCACATATTTAATAGATTATGGGTTTTTTAGCATCCATTTCCAAAATATTCTAGTGCCCTTTGGTTTCTTCTATTTCCAAATATTTGGAGCTTTTTCTAAATATCTTATTGTTGTTGACTTCAAAAGTTATTCTATTCTTGTCAAAAATAAATTCTATGTGATTTCAACCAGATGACATTTACTGAGAGCTGTTTAAGGACTTACATATGGTCTGTCTTGATAGATGTCCCAGATGGGCTTCAAAGGAATAAGCATGTTGCACTCAGTGGTTGGGTACATCATATACAAACTTCGGTATGTTCTGATTCTTAGCACTATTTAAAAAATCTTCTGTGTTCTTTCTGCACAGGTACCTACTTGGTCCATCAATTTTAAATGAATAGAGTTTAAATATCTGATTATTTATTCATCCATTTATTTATCCCTTTATTTTGTCAGTTTTTCTTTATGCATTTTAAAGCATTTTTACTTATTGCATACATGTTCAGAATACTGGGAATTCTCAAGTAATTGATCACTTCATGACTATGAAAATGATGCCCTTTATCCACAGTAATAATCCGTATGGTAAAATCTGCTGTGGTTGATAAATAATATGAACATTCTCTCTGTATCCATAGAAAGCAAGTCATTTTGTTCATTGGTTCTGTTCATCTTTTTTTCTCCTTTAAACACATCTGCATCTTTACAATTAAAGTGTATCTCTTAAAAACAACATGTACTTGATTCTTCCTTTATATCCAGTGTGATAATCCCTGCCTTTGAATGTTTTGTTCATTTGCATTTGATGTAAGTAGTGCTATCGTTTAGATTAATTACAGCAGCTTGCTATTTCTTGTCGCTCTGTGCTCTTAACTCTAGCTTCTTTTGTTCTTTATTTCCTGTCTTCTTTGGTTAATCAAGTTGTGTTTTTATTTGTTTACCAATCTTCTCTATGGTCTTTTTGTTTTTATTCAGTTCTTTTTTTTTTCTTAAATGCTTTCTCTATTGACAATAATAGCTTTTATGAGCCTATATTGAAATATGCACAGTATCATTTCATACACGTGTAAGAGCTTGAAATCATGTATTCTCCTCCTGTCTTGGTGCTATTATTGCATGTTTTTTTTTTGAGACAGGGTCTCATTTTGTAGTAGGCTGACCCTGAGCTCGCTATGTAGCCCAGGCAAGCCCCAAACTCACAGCAATTCTCTTGTCTCTGTCCCCCGAGTATTGGGATTACAGGTGTGAGCCACCATGCCCAGCACTGTGGTATGTGGTACTGATTCCTGCTGGGTGTGAGTTACCACACCCAGTATTGTTGTATATGGTTAACAGGGATTGAACCAGGGACCTTGTGCTTGTGAAGCAGACACCAGAACTACTGAGCTAAATCCCTAACCTGATCACATTTTACTTTTCTTTAGCTACAGCCTCAACTTTGTTATTGTTTTTGCTCCAAACAGTCCATGGCATTTCATAACATTTGGAAAAAAATATATAGCCTTTACTAGTTACTATTTTTACTGTCCTTCTTTCCTTTTAGATTCAAATATCCACTGATATTACTTGTGTTCAGTTTGAAGAGCTTCCGTGCTAATTTCTTACAGCATGAATATGAATATATTTTCTCAGTATCTTACTTACATCAGGTCTTTATTTAAAAAAAATATTTTCACACAGTGAAGCACTCTCTGGATATTGTTTCCTCACACCTCATCCCCTGCCCACCATTTTAAGATGCCATTCCTTTATCTTCCTACTTCCATTGTTTCATTATTTTTCTTTCTTATTAATGATAAACCTGCTATCTTTCTCTGGATTCTCCTGAATGTGTCTTTCTGCCTCCCACTTCTGAATGCTTTTCAGGCTTTTTCTTTTAACCAGTTAATAGTAGCTTAATGATCATGTGACCATGCATGGTGATTTTCTTTTTATTTATTCTGCCTAAAGTTTTATAAGCCCTTTGTATCTATGAATTAATGTTTCTTATCAAACTTTAAAATGGATCAGTCAATATTTTGAAAATACATTTCTATTCAATTTGCACTATGCTGTCTCTCAGGGACTCAATTGCATATTTGTGTTTTGTTTTGTAATTATTCTGTTTCTCTCTTTGTTTCTCTCTCTCTCTCTCTCTGTCTCTTTCTCCTCTTAATCTGGATAAATTCTAATAACATGTCCACAACTTTACTTTATTTTGAGGATCCTATGTATTATCAATTCTATGCAATTATTTTTTATTTCAGTTCTTGTATTTGTGTATTCAAGATCTCTATTTAGTTCCTTTATTTAATATTATATATTTCTTCGAAAAGCCTCCATTCTTTATTACATCTATTTCTTTAACTCTTTAAATATTAGTTAGTTTAAAGCAATTGCCAACCAATTCATTCTCTGGTGACTTATGTGTCTATTTTACTTCATTGGTTTCCTCCTGACCAAAGCTTTTTACTGTCTTCATGTGTTTAGTGATTTTTAAAAATTATTGGACACATATTATGAAACAGTATTGTTAATGTGCCGTAGAGACTCTAATGTTAACTTACTTGAATCAACACTGTTTATTTGTTCTAGAAGTTTAGTATTCTTCACAGATCAGCTAGCTCTCATAGCAGCTTAGGTTTAGCTTTTGTATTATTAGTACATATTTGTAGTACATTATAATTACATTCCTCATTGGTACATGTATATAAAACATTTAAATTCTTCTATTTCTTTCCTCTCCCTCTTTCTCCATCTCTTGATCCTCGTCTCCTCTGAGAAATATCTATCTCTCTACTTCCTATTTCCTGTCTTTTATTTGTCTATTTATATTTTTGGGTTATATACATATGAGACCATTTGATATTACAGTTTGTGTATCTGACTTGTTTCACTTAGCATTATGGTCTTAAGGTGCACACATTTTCCTAGTAGGAAACCTGATTAAAGTTGACTCAAGTTTACCCTTCCTTATGGCAGAGTAGTACTCCCTTGTGTATAACTATCACATTTTCATTCATCTCTTGAATATATGGGCTGCTCCTAAGATTCAGTTATTTTGACTTGTGCTGCCAAAAACATAGCTTTTTCACAGGGTATTATTATGTTGCTTTTGCCCATATTCCTAGAGATAATCTCTTAGTTCTTAGAAGGAGTCATTACTTCTCTGGTTTGACATTTCTAGAGTTTCAATGGAAAACTGTAAGGGTTTAGATTATCCTTACACAAAGGAATTCTAATTTCAGATTCTTACTCCTCTTGGTGGGCAGCAAATGTTATCTGTAGGTTTTTATCCTTTCTCCTATTAAAAATGCTTTTGGGACCCAAGGGGTCTCATCCATCCATGACTCCTCAAGAGGTCAGGCTGATTTGAGAGGAATTCATATGTGGCCTTCTGGAGCTTCCTCTCTGCAGCTAAATTCTTTGCAAGAGATTTTTTTCCTTGCTTTTCCAGGAGACCCTGGAAATTAAAACTCTCTGTGCTCTGACTCCCCACACCCAAAGGACTTCAACTTGCCACATTCTGTAATTTAATGCAGAGCTGCCCCCTTGGCAAGTACAGAGCCAATAATCACAACAACTGAATAAAATGTTTAAAATACTTATTACTTGAAGCAAGTAAGGAGAGTCCAGGGATGATTCCAAAACAAGTGTCTCCATAAATAAACCAAACATGGAAATCTCACTGCAGTGCTTCAAGTACATTGATGGAGGAAGGACACTGTGTCACACCTAGAAGACTACAACCCTGCATAGCTCAAGGTCACCTTCATTGATCCCATATTTGAAAAATGGGGCAGGGCATCACTCCTGGGTGTAGACATCGGTACATAATTCTTGCAGATAGTTAAGCTAGTGAGGAATTATTGCAAGGCGGGCACTCAGTATAGAAAAGCAATTAAGGCACATTCACTGGTTAGCACTGTAAAAAGAAAGGGGGTACTGCATCCACTAGAGATATAGCAGTGATAGATATTCTAACTCAACATCCAATTCCTTAGTCCATTTCTTTTCCACAAATTCCTTGTATGTGACTCATTGTCCCATTTGATCCATTTAATCAGGCTTTATTCCAGTGAGGATGTTTAGCTCCTTTGTCAAAGACAAGGTGGCCTAATATATCTGGATTTGTTTCTGAGTCTTCACCTTTGTTTCACTGACCACCAAGTCTGGTTTTTTTTCAACACCATACTGTTTTTATCACAGTGGCTTTGTAGTATAGTTTCACATTGGGGATTGTGATATCTCTCGCCTTATTTTTGTTGCCAAGAATTGCTGTAGATAGTCTAGATCTTTTCTGGTTCCAGATGATTTTGGGGAGTATTTTCTCTAGTTCTGTAAAATACACTATTGGAATTTCAATCAGGACTACATGAAATCTATATAAAAATTTTGGAGGTATGGCCATTTTCATATATTGGTTTTTCCTACTCAGGAACAAAGCATACCTTTCCATTTTCTTACATCTTCTTGTATGTCTTTTTTTTAGAGTGCTGTACTTTTCAGAGTAGAGGTCTTTTACTTCTTTTGCTAGATTTATTCCTAAATGCTTCATTTTTTTTTGTTTGTTTGGATGCTATTATGAAAGAAACTGTTTCCATAATTTCTTTCTCAATGACTCTGTTGTTCATATACAAGAAGGTTATTGATTTGGGGGAGTTAACTTTGTATCCAGCTACTCTACTGAATCTGATTATTAAGTCTAGATGTCATCCACAGAGTTTAGACTCTGAGCTCCTGCATGACCACCATGGGAGGAGGACCTACAGAGACTCCATCTTCTTGCTGCTCACGCTGACACTTGGGCTCTTACCTCTCATGGAACCAGCATATGAGAAAGAGCCCCCAGAGACTCCATTTACTTGTCTGCACACACTGAGTAAGTGAGGCAGCAGTGCTAGGATTTAGACAAGGCCTTTGGCATTGTGACTGCCCTGTCTGCCACAATGAAAAAGCGCACACTGAAAGAGTGAAGAAATCTTGTTTACTACAGCAATTTTTGAGTTTGTAAAGTCAATTCTACCTACAGAACCTGACTCTTGCAGGGATCAAACCTGCAGGAGTTTACTGAGCTCAACTCAGGCATTAAAGCCAAAACCTAGACAGGATGATGGCTGTCTCCCTATTACTAGTCAACTCTGATCTGTGCGCTACTGCCCATACTACCTACAGGAGAAAGCAGATCCATGCCATGAAGGGCTCTCTTGGTAGTGTTTTTAGCTTTGACGATCTGGAAGTCTGTATTTCTATCTTATTTGAGTTTCTTCTCATTTTCTATTTTTTGTTATTGTTAGACTCTTTGGTCTAATTTGCTATTTGAAAAGTACTTATTGCCAGAATCTAATTTGGAACCTTTAGGGAATGTCTATTTCTTAGATTGTCTTCTTGGTGTAGTTGGCCTTGGGGTTTTCAGTCTGTAATCACCTATAAGCAATCTCAGTCTTGATAAACCAGGAAAAGAGACTAGTAAGGACAGGTCATGTTGGTCAAAGTTATATAGTTAGCAACAACAGTAGCATCAAATATAGCTTAAGAAATGACAGCCTGATTGTGAGCTGTGTATATAATGTACCAATAAAGTTTACTGAACAATGAAAAAAAATGATAGAAAGTTTAAAAAAAAGAAATGACAGATTGTTATTATTTTGATACCTCTACCTCTATAAACTGACTTATGTTTACATCCAAATCACAGACCTACCACAGATATATGTACAGATAATAAACCCTTCAATATAATGGCTTTACTCTCAGGGAAGAAGACTTAGAAGTGATTAAAGGGGACAGAGGGATAAAAAGAGAGAGTGGGGATAGGACTAGAAGGCACAGGAAGGCAGAAACAAGAATAACAAGGGAAAGAAATGAAGAAGAAAAGGGAAGTAGAAGGAGAGGAAAGGGAAAAAAAGAGAGAGTTAATGGCCAGACAGGACTCTATGATTGGTATACAACCTGGGAAGCAGCATGCAGAGCCGAGTCCATGGGTCTCAGTGAAGGAGGCATAGTCCAGAGAGATTCAATGAGACTTCCGGTTGCCAGGCAGAGTCTACAGGATTCCGTTTGGGGTCCCGGCTGCCCCTACCCTGTAGTAGGCCCCGCTGGGTAGCAGGGACTGGTTTCAACACCTTACCAACTACTGTAGTCTGTTTCTTGCCTGCTGTCCTGTTGGGCCTCACCTTGCAGAAGGTCTGGCAATGTAAGCAATAAAATGGATTTCAAGACAAGGCAATGGCTGTAGTCCACAAGTTTTCTTTATTCTCTCAGTAGACTTCTATTTTTGCTGACAATTCTTTTTTTTTTTTTTTTTTTTTGAGACAGGGTCTCGCTTTGTAGTTCAGGCTGGCCCTGAGCTCACTATGGTGCCCAGGCAAGCCTCCGCGAACTCAGCAATCCTCCTGTCTCTGCCTCCCAAGTGCTGGGATTACAGGCGTGAGCCACCACGTCCGGCATTTTTGCTGACAATTCTACAAGAGGCTCTCTTTCTGCCATTCACCATTGTGCCAACTCTTACCAGGAGCTTTTAAGGCCAGTGGTGCCTCCACCACCTAGCTGTGTTTCAAAGTGCTGGGCACTGGGCGTGGCTCTCAGCAGGCAGATACTACGGCTGCCTTTTTCAAGGGTTAAATCATTTCTAGTGTCTAGGTGTCTTTGTACAGTGGCTCTTTCTTTTCTCAAGTCTGTATATGTGTGCTTTACTATTTCCCCTGGAAAGATTACTCCAATGTAAGCCACACTATTGCTTAAGCTAAATTCCTAAGTTTCTTCAACAGGAGTTGACCAAATCTTTTCCATATGTGAGGTTTGATATTGGAGATATAATGGCAGATTTTTTTTAAACAGTGTAGTAAATGAATTTTTAAAAAGCCTGTACAATATCCACTTTTGTAAATCTAGTCCAATAAGAGACTCATACACAAGGAAATGACACAAACGTGTATATAATGAGATCATGTGGCTATAGAACCTGGATGGGGCAATTTGAAATGATAAAAGAGATCCACAAAGATGTCCTTGAATAACAAAGAATGGAGCTACCATCTACAGCTGCTCCTGACACCTGGAAAGTACTTGTGTGGATACATGACCTGAGACTTTTAATTTTTGTTTTTTCTTCTTGCTATACCAGGGCTTGAACTTGGGTCCTTGTGCTTCCAAGGTAGTCACGGTACCACTTGAGCTAAATCCCCAGCCCGACCTGAGACTCCTTTGCAGAGACCAGGACAATCAGCTGAAGTTGGTTGGCCTGTGAACCATGCACTGTCAATGGCAGCCTTAGCAGAGAGGATGCTAAGATGGCAGCATTCATCCTGGATTAGTCAGGGCAGGCACAAGATTCCCTATGGACGGCTCACAGTTCCAAAATGCTGTAATTAGAGGCAGAAGGGAAAACGGAGGTAGAGACACACCAATCAGTCCAGTGCAGGGTCAGATGTGAGAGTACCTGGTTATTCCAGCACTTCTGAATAACTCTTAATGGACTTAAATGTAATGAAAAGGACAAGATCCGAGAATCCCCTTCTCTACTGAATTATGAAAGTAAGAAGCAAAGGCTTCCTTTAGGGATTAAAAATTCAGTTGGCAGCAAGGAAGTTGTGAGAGAGTCAAGATTTTGACCCCTCTGTGGAAGCCTGGGGAACTCACCACCAGTGATTCCTGAAGAGATCACCTAGGGTGAGAGGCAGGCACTAAAGCTTGCGCCTTGGGGAGCTGGGACCTCATATGGTGAAGAAGGAGAGGACACCCTCCTTCATTATTATCATTGTGACTGCTTAATGGTTTTCATGAAGATTTATCCTGAGTCCTGTCAATCTTATGGTAACGTTTTCCATACTTATTTTATAATTGCAAACTAATTATAAGTGGATGACACAAATAGTCCCTTTTCTTGTTTCTGTGTCTTAGTATGCATTCTACCTCAAATTCTGAGTCCGACTAGCTAACCTTTGAAAAAATGCACTTTTTGTAAATTCTCTTAGTCTAGTGGGAAAATGAAAAATGTCACCTAGAGGGCATTTATTATTTTAGTATTAATTATATTTTATTTAACAAAGGTTCTTACTCTATGAAGAATATTTAAGCGAAGAACAGGACAGTTGGAAGAAAGACATCAAAATATGTATATGGAAGCTCACTTCTGCTAACACCAAGGTTAAGGACTACACATCCTTAGCAGAGGTATTTAGACAGGACATTAAGCTGAGTATGGACCCCCAGAGGGCAGGAAAGAATCTAAACCAAGAAATGGTCAGACTGGAGATGTTTGCTGTGGCCATATCCTGTACAGCCTTGTGAGGCATGTTAAAGATTTTAGAACATATTCTTAAGGGAATGAAAGCCACTGAAAAATTTTAAGCAGAGAAAAGTCTATAATCAAATTTGCATTTTAAAAATCTTTCCAACTACAATGTAGAGAACACACCTAAGCCACTGGGACATTGTTAGTGTCTTGTAGATGAGAGGTGACAAAGCTGAGGACAAGGTGGTAGTAAAGTGGGAGAGAAAGTTCACCAACTCGGGAAGTACTCAGAAGGACCAAATGAAAGGGTGTGCTGACTGACTGGAGTGGAACTCTGGGCAGGCTTTATTTCTTCCCTATGCACAGGTTTTGTTTTACCTTGATAATATTAACTCTATGAAGAAATATCATACCCTGATTTTTATCACGTTAGTTGTTATTTAAGTTATTATGTGCTGTGTAGCAAGTTCTCAGATTTGTGTACATAATATTTAGACCACACCGCCACCCTCCTTTGGGATATTGAGGTCGTTCTTCACACTCTGCTAATACCTGTGATTCTATGATGGGTGCTTTGTGTATGAAGAGTTTTCTTTATGTTTCATTATTTTTTAAATGACTCCCCATATATTCATGGAGTTAAGATATAAAATCATATTAACATTCTTATAGTCGTAAATAAGAACGTGTATTTTAGCATGACACTTGCATCATTTGGGGGGCCAAGGGAAACAGCCTTAAGTCATGCTGGTTACATTGAATCCCTTCCACCATAAAAAGGATAGTGAGGGC
>PVIC010007644.1:0-40081 GCA_004025085.1 Thryonomys swinderianus | reverse complement strand
ACCACATTGAAATGATTGGGGACTTCACCTGGTAAAAATGTTGATCAGTGTAGATGATGAAAAGGAAAATGTTAATGTGGAGACAATAACATAAGGAAGAAATTACAGAAGTCTCCTGTATCCATAAGAAATGTCTTCCAAGACAGTTTGCAATAGCCTAAAACCACAAATAGTCTTGGACATCATACATACTGTTTCTTTTCCTATAACTATATGCTGATAATAAAGTTTAATTTATAATTAGGTACAATAACATGTTAATAATAAAATAACAATAAGGATTATTTATTTAAACATATGAATTTATTGTTGGAATTTTCCATTTAATATTTTTGGATAGTGGCTCACTGTGAGTAATGAAAACCAAAGAATTGAAACTATGGCTAATGGGATATAACTGTGCAAATAGTAATGATGGCCTAGTGGGCAATTCAGAAATAAAGGCTCTAATACCTGCACATGTGCTCAAAATAGTGTTCTTTTTAAAAAAAGATATTTCCCCATACTTTCTCCTTCCTCTATAAACCACTTATTAGCTGTGGTTCAGAGGTTCAGAGTACAGATGCTATCAAGTTCATTTGTCTTGCCTAAAGAATAATGTTTTAAAGTGGTTTCACTATGCATGTATACCAGGGCAAGGTAAGTGGAATGGAAGAATTTAAATGGGCAAAATTAAGAGGATGGCTGCCTTCTTGAATGACTGGTATAATGAAGGAGAAGGAGGATCTTGCTTTACATGACCAATAGAGATCAGATTCTAGCTTAATGTAAGAAAGAACTTTCTAGAAGTTAGCACTCCATAGGAATGAAGCAGCCTCATTGTTGATGTAATAAGCTCCTATGCCTGGTAGACTAGTGATAAATACATCAATGTGTTAAATGTAAGATTGTGAAACCAAATAGGGTACAATTGTCCTTGTTTTACATTGAGAAATAATTCTATGAGAGGTGATACAACCTGCTTAATATCACACAGTTATTAGTGGAGCTGCCTAACTCTGTGTAATAGTGGGACAGTGAAGAAAGTAATTATATCTTTCCCCTACTTTCTCATAAGAATTCCAGCTTTTCTGGGGAAACTAATGTGTTACTTTTACACAGTTGATTTGGACTTTCTTTAATACACATTCAAAACTCATAATTAAGTGAAATTTTACACTAATCATTTACTCCATTTAACCTCTAGAAATACATAGAATCCTGGTATATACTAACACACTGAAAGACACAACTATTGTCATGTTTCTCTTGTTCTCCTTTCATCTCTTCACCCCCACCCAAGCACACCACACAGGTACAAAATATCATCCTCCCAAAACACACAAACACACATACATTCACTCACCAAATATGATTTCCTTAAACATGCATTTCAGTTACATTTTTCCTATTATTATTTTATATCTAATATTTCCTAGAAAGTAGCTAAACTCCTTCAGAGATTTTTTAAGCACACAAATGATTCCAGTTCTGACCCACCCAAAGACACAAAAAGATATCTTCATATATTTGAAGTTCAACACAGCCATGTATCTATTTATCAAATGAAATGTCACTATAAATTATTTGAGTCATCCTGAAGCCTAGTATTGACAGAGTGATTTGGCAAACTGATAGAGCCTCCATCACAATGGATCTTTCCATAGCTACCAAAAATTGAAAACACACTCAAAACTTACTGGCCAGATACCACACAAAAGAAATGACATTTTGCCACTAAGAAGCAGAATGTGGTTATTACTACAGAAGAACCCAATGTATTCTAGCAAATTCATAAGGCTATCAAGCCCTTATTCGAGATTGGGACCGATAAAACATATACCTGAGATAGACTTTATTATTTCTGTTTTGCAGCTGAAGAATTTGAGGTTTAATAACATACTCTAAATCATACAGTGAGTAACAGGTGAATGAGCTGAAAGAGAATGTTTCCAAGGAGAGACAGATCTTTGGGTTTGATGAAGGAAAGATTTCGGTTGATTTCACCAGAGGAACTTTAGACTTTCCACGGATTTGGAGAGTCCATTCCATTAACAGTCTTATTCCTCAATCTTTGAAAAGATATGGTCAAAATATGGAGCTGGTTTTCCATATGACATCTTGAAGTTTAGAGTCCTCATAGTTTTCTTTCTTTCTTTTTTCTTGCTTTCTTTCTTCCTTTTCTTTTTTCCAGTATGCTAAGTATTGAGTCTAAGGCCTTCTCACATTTATTTCTTATTTTGAGACAGGATATTATTAAGTCACCAAATTTCCAAGGCTGGACTCAACCTTGTAATCTTCCTGCCTCAGGCTCTGAAAATACTGGAACTACTGGCATATGTCACTACACCAATGTAGGATTATCTGTAAATATTTGAATATACATTCAAAAGATATACTTTTGGGCTGGAGGATTAGCTCAGTGGTTCCAGCGCCTGCCTCACAAGCGCAAGGTCCTGAGTTTGATCCCCGGTAACCACAAACAATGCTGGGCGTGGAGACACGCCCACCAACAATCAACACCGCATACCACATGGTGGCTCATGCCTGTAATCCCAGCACTCGGGAGGCAGAGACAGGAGGATTGCTGAGTTCGCGGCGGCTTGCCTGGACACCATAGTGAGCTCAGGGCCAGCCTGAACTACAAAGTGAGACCCTGTCTCAAAAAAAAAAAGATATACTTTTTTTCTGGAAGGTGACAACCACCAAAAATATATCCCATTGGGCATGCAGCTGTTTTCAACCTGTCTAATGCTGTACCTGGTTCAACTATAGGTGATGATGTAACACAACAGGAATAGAGCTCACTCATAATAGTAAATTTTAGGAAGCAAAGGCGGGGAAAAGGGCAGAATTTAAATTGCCAATCTGATGAGTTAGGTGTAGAAAACCCAAATCACTTATGTGAAAGTTATTATTGCAAATTACCTACATTGTCCAATAAAGGACAAAAATGTTAATTATACTGTTTACAAATTTTTAGTGTGCTTGGCCCATTAAAACCCATTTCTTCTTTAACCTTCTGTGATCTACACAAGTTGATGGACATTTTTCGATTTTAAACATAAAACAAGAGATAGATGGTGTCCAAACTTTACCTTCCTAAAATATTGTCTGATCTGTAAAAGGAAACCAACCAACAAACTAATTATTCCTTTACCTAGAATGTTCCTCAACAGATGAGGAAGACATATGGTCCCTAAACACATACTGCCTTCTAAAAAGGAACTACATAAACTTGTTATTTTACACATTTAAAAAATTGCCATTAAAAGAGGGAAATAATTTGCTTGGACAAAGAGGTTCAGGTAGGGCACAATGAGAAATGTTCTTTTCTCCCTGTACCCATCTGGTCTGTTGCCATTTATTTTGTCTGATGAAGATGTCTCTATACCCCTGCTCAGGTACCTCTTTCTTTTTTTTTTTTTTTTTTTTCCTTCAGCTCCTTGGTCTGCATCCTGGCCATTATTTTTCAGCAGGACATCACAGCCATCCCCAAATTGGTCTTTCTGCTTCCAGTTTTCCTGTTCTCATTGAAATTCCTATAGTTGTCAGAATGGATTTTAAAATTATCATTTGGAACTGGGCATGGTGGTGCACACTTATAATTCCAGCACTTTGGGAACCTGAGGCAGGAGATTTGCAGCAAGGTCCAGACCAGCCTGACTACACAATAAGTTCAAGACCAGTATGAACTACACAATGAAACCTTATCTTGATAAAAAGAAAGAAAACAAAATTTAAATATGAGTGGGGTTTTTTGTTTTTGTTTTTTTGGTGGTACCAGGGATTAAACTCAGGCCTTTGTGCATTCAAGGTTTGTGTGGTACCACTTGAGCCAAATCCCCAGCCCCCAAGAAAATAAAATTTAAAATCAGATACCATTTGGGTCATATCATTACTCTGATTGTAATCTTTTCCATGGTTTCCTGCAACATTCAAATGACTTCAAAACTCTTGATCATACATGTTCCCTGATCATGGTTTATCTACATCATCTTGTTTTCTAGAATGTGCTCATAAACACTTCTCTTTTCAGCTGTACTGACCCATGTGAAGTTTCCTCAGTGTGTACGCTCATCCTTCTACTCATTTTTCTCCTCCTACACAGCCCTCAAAAATCCAAACCAGAAATTTCCTTTTCCAATTCCTTTTGCAACCCACCTCACCCAGGTTTCTCGGGACAAATTTGATGTTTTGTTTTGATTCTCTGTACACTTCACTTTACTAGTAGTAATTTTTAAGGAATTGAGATCACAGGATTCTATTGCATTAATATTGTATAACTAGATGCAACATGTGCTTAACATATAAATATGAGAGAAAGGGAAAGTATGGAACAGTTGAGAAAGGAAAGAGAAAAGGAAAAGGAAGAAAGAAGAAAAATGGAAGAGGGTAAGGAATAGCTTAATGCTAGTGTTTCCTATATCTGTATTGAGAGTCCTTTCACTCACTTCATTTTTATTTTCTTAGATAGACAGATAAACAGACAGATGGATATAAACAGACAGGTATGTAGGGTTTTGATAGTTGAAGAAAGCAGTATTTTCATAGTATTTTCCTCAAATGGGAGTAATAGAATTTCTATAGTAAGGGGTTCTTGTAGAGGTACTGCAAGCTCAAAAAGTAATACATGAGACTGGATGTCAAAACAATATAGCTATGAAGTGATGACAACAAAATGATTTGTTATAGTGTCACATGGTGTTTAAATAATATCCATGTGCAATACCTCATAGGGTAGATGAAACTACCCAGAGTGCTGTGCTGGCAAGAGATTACTGTTTCTGTTCTAGAGAAGAAAAGTTGGATGTTTCAAAAAAAAGTTATCCCTCCAGGCCACCTTGCAAGCCACTGGCAGAACAGATGCCTATATGCAAATTCCAGAATTCATCTTTATACTTCACTTTCCACATGTCCTGCTGAGCTACTTTGCTTTATATAAAAGGTCTAGGAAATTTCCTTGAACTTACAAGTTGCCCTGGGCTCGAAGGCCCTCTGTTTGAGATTTTATATTCACTTTCTATCCAAGTTGTTACAGCTGATCTCTTACCCAATAACTTTCTCAAGGGGAAGGAATAGCAATAATTTCTTTGGCTTATACTTTTTGTATGATTTAAAAATTACTATTTTGCAAAAATATTCCCTGAAATTCAGAATGTACAAAGTGTAGAGAAGGGAAAGAGAGTCGTGGATTCTCTGAAACAAAGAACATTTTCTGTACTAAAAAAAAAAAAAAAAAACAACTTTAAATGAAGATTTGATCCATTACTTAAACTCATGAAATAATTTTTGCTACAGTATGCAAGTATACCCTGGGGCTTAGAAGAATAAATTATACTTTTGTTTGTCCAGCCCAATAATCTATTAGTAAACACTGAACTACCCCACTATAGCAAGTCGATACGTAAGACTTCTTTGTTTTTAAACTTAAAATTCTAGACCTGAGAACGGTTACATCTAGTTGATTTTTCTCTCTTCTTTCTTAATTTCATTCTTGAATTCTTCATACATTTCCATATCCCAAGACTTTTCTGCAGAGATTTGAATTGTTCTATTGATGGGATCTCATTACTTCTAGAGGTTCAGCAGGTTACCACTTCCAAAGGTCAGTTTTTCTGGGGTTAATACAGTTTTCTCACCCTCAGGGCATGGCAGAAACATGGGGAGGTGAACTTGCTAGGAGACTGCAAAGCTCCTGTTGTCCTGCATTGTACTGGCAGACTGCAGTCTGTCTTAAGACAAAAGAGACCTAACTGTTAATTAAACAGTCACAGAAATTCCTCATGGGCTCTGGCTTTGCACATTCAGAAGGACGCTAATTAGGGCAGCGCCCTTCCCTGACAAGCTCCCCAGCAGAGAGGAAGGGCTCTGTGGGAGGATTCCTCCCAGCCTCGCAGTCATGTGTGACCCCCTCATTGATCCCCTAAATTGTGTTTGCCCCACTAATAAAGCCCGAGCGGTGGGAGCCAGCAGACTGCCTGGCTCCCTCCATCCTGGGGGCTCTGCTCTCCCCAGTGTGTGCTGCTGGGCATGAATGACCCTTTTGTCTTCATCTCAAATGTTTTGGCAGGGCTTCTGAAAACAGTGGTGAATGAAACACCACATGGTTCTAATTGTTTTCTCTGGGATCAGACTGATTTCCTCCGGGTGTCCACCTTACCCACGTGGTGCCTTGGGATCAGTGCCGGCTTTAGTCTTCACGGCTCGTATCCTAAGCCAGAATTTTATATTTAAAAAAGTAATACACACAGTAGTTTCAAGAAGGAACATTTTTCTCTACTCCAGCCTAGTTATCATCCAGGTGAAAGCATCAGGGTGTGATTTTCTTTCCAATTAAAAGCTACACTGAGCCAAACCAAGCCACCTGTCTGCATCAAGGATGCTACTAACACCTTCCAGAGAAGGTTGCAACATGGTATGATGAAGAAATGAGTGAACAGCCTGTTAATGCAGGAGAAAAAGGAATGGAGCAGAGGAAGGTGTTCTTTGCAAGACTGCAAACACTGATTGGGTGGCCATCTTGACCATGCACTTACTTGATAAGGTTTTCTCAACTACTGACACGTCAAACTGTGTCTTTGTTCTGGGGGTCACCCCTGAACATTTTAAGGTGTTCAGCAGCTTTTCTTTCTGTACCACTAGATGCAAACAATGTCTCATTGTTATTTGTGATAATAAAAAATGTCTTCTGTTTTAACAAACATCCACTCGGGGCGGGGGGGGGGTAATAAGGTCAAAATTTGCCCCAGTACAAATAACTAAACTAGGCAATGAAAAGAATAAAACTTGTAGAAATATTCAATTACTGTTTAATTTTTTTTTTTTTGAGATAGGGTCTCACTTTGTAGTTCAGGCTGGCACTGAGCTCACTTGTAGCCTAGGCAAGTCCCAAACTCAGCCATCCTCCTGCCTCTGCTTCCCAAATACTGGGATTATAGGCGTGAGCCACCACGCCCGGCCAATTGCTGTTTACTTGAGAGCTGGCAGTTTTGGCAGTTTTGTAAGAGTCCCAGCATTGCTCATTACTAACCCTTTGACTCTGGCCTGGTACCTGTCCTCCCAAAGCATCCAGACCTACCTTATGAAGCCTCAAGAATGATTTGAGTCTATGTGTAGTGTGAGGCAAAGCACCAGGTACACAGTGAGTACATAACAAACATTTACTGCCATCAAGCTCATCCTCATATGACTTTTGCCAGTCAGCCCAATGACAGACAGAGAGGGCCTAAACCCATGAGACTCTGCTCATGAATCTACTGGCTTCATTTGGTGTTGCTTATATCCACCTTCTATTCTGCAGCTTCCTGCTTCCGTATTTCAGGCCAAGGAACAACAGGAATGGAGGACTCTGGCATTACTCATGACCCCTTGACTCCCTCCTGGGGTACACACATGCCAGAGACTGAGAAAGAAAGATATTTCCCATGGAAAAAAAAAAGGCTGCTGTTGCTTTAACAAGCACATTTGACAGGTTTTTGACCAGCCAAGGCCATAGGTCAGATTCCTAGCTCTCACACTTTCCTGCATACAAAAGAAAAGCCCCCATGGCACCAGTGGATACCTTCGAACTCTGGTTACAGCCTGAGATGGATGAAGTGTCCCAGAAATCTGTTTTTTGCAAACATTCCCACATATCCCACTGCTGGGCATTCACTCTAAGGGCTCCCTCTCAGGATGTTCCAAGACCTGATGTGGCCTCTCTCTAATCTTGAGCCCCTCCATCTGCTTTCCACCCTCACCTCTGTCTTCTAGTTAAACTTCCCTACTGCTCCCTGGGTTGTAGAATCTTTCTTGTCATATCCATACCCCCTACCCATCCTTCAAACACCAACCAGTATTATTTATCTAAATGATGACTGTGGCTCTGACTCCCCTGCCTACAGTTCTTCAATCATCTTCTATTACAACTGAACTGAAGTCTGCCACTGGATATCCAGTCATTTGTGTGCTATTGCCCATCTCCTTTCATCTCTCCAATATGTCCTCCATCCACTCTCTGCACCTGGACCAAACTGAGCCATACGTGAGGCCCTAAAAATGGCCTTACTCCTTTTCAGAAGTAATTAGCACTGAATAGAGCTGAGGACCAACCACACTGTTGATAGTCAAAGTATTTGAAGCCTGGAAAACATACACATGTGGAATCATACAGTTGAAAATAAAAATGTGATACCAAAACAAAGAGATATCAAACATCCACAAATAATACAACTAGCCAATTATAACTTGACTCATGTAGTTCTATATAAATATGTCTATTACATAAACAACTTCTTGACAAATAAAGAAATAATAACTGTAATGTGAAGTGTGTGTATGTGTGTGTGTGTGTGTATTTTGATAAGGAATGAGATGAGGTCTCAGAGTGAAGAGATTTTATAATGTCTCTTTCAATTCCACTTGCACATCTTATCTTTCTGCAGCTTATGATCTCCAACTACTCTGCCTGAGAAATGGTTTCTAATTCTTGCAGATTCACCGAGATGGTCCCTCCTGTGTAAGGTATTCCCTGGGGTCTATCCCCCATGACCAGCCTTCTCTCTGTCGCTTTTGAACTCTGGTCTCAGAACATCTTGCTCTGTCTCTGGCTCTCTATCTCTCATCAGACTTTGAGAAAGTGAAGGACAGAAAGAATTTCCTAGTGGCCAGAATATGTACAGTGACCAAATATTAACTGCTGATGCCAATGACAATTACAGCAATGATGAAACTATACAATAACAATATTAATAATAATCTAAGTGCACTCTGCTAATGACTCCAGAAGCTTAAGAGAGAAATGCTTTTGTTTAGGTTGCAGTGGACACATTAGTTTATCCTCTGCTTTAAGTGTGAATCATGTCATACCATGGCAGGTAGCCCTTAGCTGGACAAGTAGGCAACTAGTTATTAGAATGACCAGGTTCCCCTCTCCAGCTCATGACATGGAAATAAATGAAACAGATCTGGCTGATTTGGATCTTCTCAATCACGAGTACCTCCACGATCTGGCTCTTCCACCAACAAAGCAAAACCCTGAGATTTCTCAAGCTTCAAATAAGGAACCAGCTATACTGGAGCCTCTGTGTTCTGAATGGCTTTTGTGGCTGATGAAATGTGGAAAGTGATGTTTTGAGCACCCCAAGAATTTTGTGTCCAATCAGGCACGCATTCTTGGCTGTGATCCCTGAGGGCCCCACAGACATTTCACAAATGCTGTTTATGTCTCTCTTTGTAGAGATGCAAGAGTGGGAAGCAGAAGCATGGTCTTAGTTCATGAACAAGATGCCTTGTTTCCTTATTGTTGCTCAGAAACACTGGGTGAAACAAGCAGAAGAAGCCTTGTAAGTGACCTTTGGTATGAGCCAGGGTTGGAGTGGAATTCAACCTCTGCCACCCACTTACAAACTGAGTGATTTGGGGAAAGAACACTTAATTCCACAAAGCTTCAATTCCCTTCTTTATAAACTAGTGGAACATACACATACACTGTAGTTCGTATATTTCATGCCAAGCATGGAGGTTACATCATGGCTCACATTCAATGGCCAGTGGCTTTGTAGATAATATGTGTTAATTGAGACCCACTCTCATTCTATCACCTCAGGGTCCTTCATTTCTTCCCCCTGAAGTTTATTTTCCATCTCTGAAAACAAAATCATAAATAAATGCTTTCCTGAGAAATTCTGCTCTTGTGGACCTTACTTCGAGTGAGGCACCCTGCAAAATACAGAAATAAATCTCACTGTAAGTCTTTGTCCAATTGCCTGAAAACATCTGTGTGAGAACAGCTTCCAGAAAAGTAGAACACTGAGAGTGCTCTGGCCTGGGAGTTTGCACGCAAGTTACATATTCAAATGCATGATGTACCCAGTAGGTGGCCCTGAGTAATAATAGTAATGTGTCTGTACAATTTTAGGGAGTTATTTGACGTCAGTGTTCTTCAGATTTTACTTCTCACTATAGAAACAATTGTATGCACAATGTCTTCTATTACTAGAGACATTGCATAGTAGATTAATTAAGAATACAGGCAATAACCAGCACAGGGGCTCATACCTATAATCTTAACTACTCAGATCACTGAGGCAGGAATATCTCAAACTTTAGGCCAATGTGAGCAAGCTGGATAAATTCTGTCCCCGAAGTAAAACAAAAAGAAGAAGACTGGGGATGTAGCTCATTGATAGAGTGTCCCTGAGTCCAATCGATAATGTCAAAAATGAAAATGTTTTTAACGGCTAGCAGCTATGAAATCTCATTCCCACCTCACTACTTACTGGCTGTGAGACCTTGGACAAATTACATAATATTTCTATGTCTCAGTTTCTTTGACTTTAAACAAAGATAATAATAATACCCTAAGAGGTTGTTGTGTGGAATGAATGATTTAATGTCCATAAATCACTTAGAACACGGCATAGCACATAGTAAACACATATTAATTTATTACTATTGGTTATTTCTATCATGATTTGAAATTTAAGAGTTAGGAAACTCTCATGTATTACATCACTTCTTTTTACAAAACCCTTAAGGATCCATGCTAATATCAGTCATATGGAAAATAAACTATAGAGTGACATGGCAAAACCTGGATAATATGGAGCTTATATTTTAATCTGAGACTTTCTACTCTTTCATATTTTCTTCTCTATTTCTTATAGCTTTTTTAAGATGCTCCTAAATGGCAGTTGACTGGAATCCCACTATTTTTTTCTATTAATATAGCACACGAACAGACACAAATACTTTTTTCTGTCGCAGAAACAAACACTACCCAATCAAAAATCTTCTATCTGAATAGAGATAGATAGATAGATAGATAGATAGATAGATAATCTCTATATATACACTATATATATATATATTAAATATAGCTTCAGCAGCAAGAATTTAATGATGTCATTCAAAAGGGGCATAAGAGTTAGCCCAAACTAAATTTCTACCTGTGACTTGCCTTGGGAATTCAATAATAGGACTGTTCCAAGCCTTGGATTCCTTCTGAGATCATGAGAATATCAACAAAATTAATGAGCTATGGAAGAGTCTCCTATACTAAAATATCTTACCTTTCTTTTATTCTGTAAAATAATAAATGTTTTATAACTATATTAAGATCTTACCTGGAATAGAGTAGGAAACAGAATCAAAGGACATCTTTATAGATGTGGCTTATGCAATGTAACACCCAGTGAAGGCTACATCCCTGGTTGCCCTCAGAACACACTGTACCAAGCAAATTATTTATCTTGAGCAATCTGCCCTTTAGCTGACAGTGTCGTCCCAGTGTGACTGTTGGGTCCTCTCCCTAGCCTACAAAAGAAACTAGACAGACAATTGTGCTAAGGAACAGGAAAGAATCTCTTCTAAAACCCCTGAGTGGGATTTGTCTCCTCTGTAGGTGAACAATCAAATTGAACACTCCAAGTCTATGACCCACAGTGGGAGCTCTTCACAGATCTGTGAGAGAAAATCAAAGTGTAAGGAAATTTCATGAACTATAAGTAGGTAAGGCATGCAACCTAGAATCCATCTCAGGATACATCCAGGCATACCATGGCTTAATCATTTGGACAAATTTCTCAACTTCTTTGGCCCTCAGTGTCTGTATCCTTGAATTTGTGAAAGTCATCTTCTTCTTCCAAGTTGGGATACTGCTAAATGAAAGCACAAATGTCACAGTGCCTGCTAACCGATTCCTAAAAATCGTATTATTTCACCTGGGAACTTGATTTCCCAAGTGTTGATCTGATCTTTACTCATGGCCCACACATTTCTGATTTGGAGAAATAATGATTCTGTTACCAAACTTGTAACTGCTTTGGCCATTCAGATTCAATGACTCTCATCCTTTGCTACTTCACGGCATTGATTTGCTGGGTTTCCTTTTCTTAACCACCCATAGTTCAGTTATCTGAGTGAAAAGACCAAGCTAGAGCCATAAAAATATGATTACATTGCAGC
Source organism: Thryonomys swinderianus (assembly GCA_004025085.1). Classification (NCBI taxonomy): domain Eukaryota; kingdom Metazoa; phylum Chordata; class Mammalia; order Rodentia; family Thryonomyidae; genus Thryonomys; species Thryonomys swinderianus. Next base: position 28,153 of record PVIC010007644.1, on the reverse strand, counting down.
TGCAACTTCCCAAGCTCAGATGGTTATAACCTGATGCAGGGCATTCCAATTTTAACTATCTAGTGCTGTTTTTATTTCATAAAGCTACTAAAAACATCCTGCACTGCTTTTATATACATCACTATTTTTATAGCTTTTGTGACATAATAAAAGATAATTCTTTGGAAGCTAAAGGTTTTGTGTTATGTTGATTTTTTCCTGAAAAAAAAATAGGCAATTTGAAATAAGACATTTCTGTCTTCTAATTCTGTCCTATCCAATCAATCCATGTTCTTCGAGGCTGCCAAACTATTCTTCTCTGAAAACTATTTATAACACATTGCTCCAGTCAACCTTCAAAGGTTCCCAATTATCTTGATAGGAAAACCCTATATCCTCTGCAAGGAATTTGAACATGTCTAGTATTTGGCCTCATAACTCACCTACATAAAACAAAACATCAGTTTTCTCTTCATCTTACTGAGTGCCATGATTTTATACACAGCATGCTTTCTCTACCAATTCTGACAAGCTTCTCTATCTAGATTCTTTGCATCATTTTAATTCCTACTTATTAAAAAGGCTCAAATTTCCACCTAACTAAAGCAAATTTATGTTGCATTTTTTTCCTTTTCTTATTTCAGAACACTAATGCCTCTTTTCTTTCAAAACAACCACATTCTACTTAATCATCTGGCTCTCTGGTTAAAGTCTTTATTTATCACTTGAATGATTCTTCATATCTAAGTTCCTTTTAGATTAGGAAATGAATCTCATACTTCTTTATTTTTCACTGTCCCTATGGTATATATTGTGACTGATTCATTATAAAAGAAAATGATTGTGAAGAAAACTAACAGAACCCTCATTTTATTACAGATAAGTGCTTTGGCCACAGTCATGTGGATGTTTGGTGCTCACTACAGTGGGCTTTCTAGGAATAAAATAAGGAGGGAAACACAGAAAGACAGGTGGGTGGATGCATGCACAAGTAGATAGTTAGGTGGATGGATGGATAGATGGATACATGCCTGTATCATAAATAAATACGTGAAACTTGCTGGGCGTGGTGGTTCATGCCTGTAATCCCAGCACTCGGGAGGCAGAGGCAGGAGGATTGCTGAGTTCAAGGCTTGCCTGGGCTACATAGTGAGCTCAGAGCCAGCCTGAACTACAAAGCAAGACCCTGTCTCAAAAAAAAAAAAAAAATATATATATATATATGAAACTCAATTCAAGGAGTACAGAATACCTCCCAATGGCAAAAGAGAATGAATAAAACACCTTTATAAACAGAGAAATAGCAACTATGTATCTAGTTGATAAAAGTTCCTCTCTAACTCAGCAAACAGACCCAGCAAAATGATAACCGGTCTTATCTTGGCAGAGCAACCAAAGGTCCTAAGGGAAAGACGGTAGGTCTCTGGGCAACATGAGAACACTTGACCTAAAATTCTACTTTTAACAAGAAAACTTGCTCCTCTACTATGTCTCCCTCCTTAGCCCATCCTTTCCCTTCCTTTTTCCACATTCAATCCTCAAAACTCTTCATTAACAAAATCAATTCCAAGCAGATATTTAGTGATTTACACTACGGTGTGTTCATAATATTACAGTGAGCAACCCTGCAGCAGCTCATAAACTTAAGGATCTGGACATATATCACACAAACAGACCACCTGGCAGGTGACTATACAGACACTGTTAATAAATATCCAGTATCAACCAGGGATTTAGCTCAACTCGTACTGCACCTACCCTGGAAGCACAGGGCCCCAGTTCAATCCCTGGTACCACCAAAAAATAAAAATAACAAAATAAAATAAATATCCAGTATTTAAGGTGAAAACCAACCTAGGGATCCCTAACAATTTTCAGACAGTTCTAATTCCTATGAGACCCCTTGTCTACTAAGTTTAGGAGGTTGGTCCACCCATTTCGACAGGCCATAGTTCATACTGGATGATGTGACTAACTCATCATACCAGGAGATTATGACAAAGGCATGAGCTTTTGTCTTCACAACACTTCTGGTTAAGGTAAAACATTACCTTATATATTACCTATATATTTAATGTATATACCTCAGTTAATCTTGATTGAACTATACATTTCCGTTATCATTTCAACAGGGATTTGGAGAGAAATTCATTCCTTCCTCACCATGAGCACCTCTCCTAGTAACCATCATAGCACCCTCTAGTCATTGCTAATGTGCCATCATCTGAATTTCCATATTTCTCTGTCACCCTCTACCTTCAGCTCACTCTGACACTTCAGGGAACCTGAGTTACAAACAAAGAAGGCATGAAAACTCAACCCTGGATATTGAAAGCAACTCTGCAGTCCAATGATCTTATTATAGATCCCATGGTAGTGGAGGTAAATTAAGACCAAAGCAAGATTAGTAAGTCTCAGCACTAGACTATCAATAAAGTCATTAGCAACCTGAAAATTCTGTAAATCCTTTACTAGATGGCTCTTCCTCTCTAAGATGATAGCCCATGGCAGAGTGGAAGACTGTGAGGCATTCTCCACCCAAACATCTAGGGACTCACACTAATATGCAGCATGAGTTTCACTTATATTCACCTGTCTATGCTTATTCTAAAGGTTTTGTGGTTAGTCCATGTCTTAGTCCACTTCATGTTGCTGAAAAATACAAAGGCACAAAGTGAGATTTCAAAAAAAGCAGTTTATTTTGACTTACAATTTTAGAGGTATAAGATCAAGGGGCCACATCTGCTGATGGCCTTCTTGCTGACAGAAGCCTAAAGAAGCACAAAGTATCAGATGCTAGAAAACATACCCCCTTAGGAAGCCACCAGTATTGCACTCTGGTGATGTTATCTAGCCTTAATCACTTCCCAAGGGCCCCTCCTCTAAATACCACAGTCAGTTAAGTCAGTTAAGTCACCCATCTTTTGAGGGGAGAATGGAGATTGAACTCAGGGCCTTGTGCTTACAAGGTAGGCACCTGAATCAGTGAGCTAAATCCCTGGCCAATAATCATGCACCCTTAATAGTGGCACCTTTAATCCTAGCACTCTTAATCCTCACACTGCACCATGAATCAGTTGCACGCTCTAGATGCACCCACCTCTGGAAAAGCTCCATCTACAACTGCATGAGGCTTTAGGGAGACATCTAGATGTAGCCATGACGCTCTGCCCCTCTCCCCTCAAAGACTCATGCACATCCCTGATACATGCAAGAGGCATTTAGTTCATCTCCAAGACGTGCCAAAGTCCTAATAGTTTCAGAGTGCTGAAAATACCAAGTCCAAAAATCTCCTCTGAGACTTAAGATAAATTCTAGCTTTGAGCCCCTGTACAAATGAAAAGAAAATTAAATATTTTCAAAATACAATGGCACAAAATAGATATTACTATTCCATAAAGTACAAATACAGGAATTTAAAAGGAATGGGACTGAAGCAAGTCCAAAACCCAGCAGCATAAACATCAAGTTCTGCAGTTCCATGTAAAGCATCTGAGGCAATTTGCAGCAAGATCTGGACTCCAAAAAGTTTGGGTGACTGCCCCTACAGCACTTTTGGTAATTGTAGCTTCCATGGCTTTTTTCTGGGGTTCTCTGTGCTCCATCTTTGCAGTTTTCCTCAGATGATCCATATTTCTGGCTTCTCCAAACTTCTGGGGTCAACACTGAACCTTTGACTTCACATTCAAATCTTCACAAACTGCCCTCTCAGGGGCCCACTGCCTGGTCTCCCAGCCTTTTTCTGAAATCTGGTGGAAACCTTCCTTAACCCACAATTCCCCAGTCTGCACACATCTAACACCAGCACTACATGGGTGGTACCAAGGTCTGCTGCCAGCAAAAGCAGCAGCCAGGCATCCTTCTCTCTTGGCTGTGTGGATTCAGTGCATGTGAACCAAATCCTCAAGAGCAACTTCCCTAGGATGCCACCATTCTAGAAAATGGTACTCTGGGGCTCTCTTTTCAAAGCAGCCTTTCACTCTTACAACTTACAGGCCACAGAGGCTAGAGTCCTATTAGTTGTAAGTTGTCCTCTGGCCATTTTTTCTGTTGTCTTCTTTTGAAGTATTTGGCTTTTAATAGCTAGATTTTTCAGGGATAAATTTCTCCCTTCTCCCATCTTTGCAGGCCAGAGTTGTACTAGAGCTTCCTTGCTGCCCAAACTCACAATGTTTCCAATCATTCTGTTGGGCTCTTTGCTTTTGATTCTCAACATAAATCTGACTAAAAGGTCCAACGTAGCCATTCCACCACCTCAATGTTAGACTGCCTTAAAATTTCTTCTGCAAGATTAGTCCATCACTCTTAAACTCAGTCTCAGGGAAAGTCTCTGGACAAAAGCAAAACACAGACAGACTTTCTTCCAAGCCATAACACACCTTGTCTGGAGTTCACTAGACAATGCTTTCCATCTTCCCTGCAGATAGCCCTTGATCCAGCAGAATTTCTACGAGCACTGTGGTCTTTTGAGTGCTGCTCAGAATCTCCCATTAAATATAAGCTAAGCTGTTCCAGCTCTACCTTTTCAATCAGCATCTTCTGATCTTTTCTAACTCTTCCCTTCCCACCAGTCAGCTCCAAAAGCTCCTAAGCCACATGATCAGGTATAGTCACAGCAAGAACCTCACTTTTTTCATACCAAATTCTCCCTAAGTTACTTTTGTCTCATTGGTGAGACAAAATACTTGACACCCAAAAGTAAAAGACCATTGGTTTATTTAGCTCACTGTTTGTAGAGGTTTCAATCTATAATCAGGTGGCTCAAAGGTAGGGTGGCTTGAAAGACTGACATGGCAGAGAAGAAACAGGAAAAACAGTGGGCAGAAGGTAGCATAACAACCAAGAGACCTCAGCAGGATTTTTCCACTCACTTTATATTCTATCTAGGCTATCAAGATTAGGACTGTGCCAAACCAATCACTGGACTGATTTAATAATCACCCACCCTTAATCCCAATACTCTTAATCTTAGCATTGTACCATGAATCAGCCACATACTCGAGAACCAGCCACCTCTGAAAAAGCCTGACCTATGACTGCATGAGGCTTTGTGGGTCGGGAGCACATCTAGACACAAGCCATAACTATATTTCTTAGATGGGGACAAATCATATTCAAACCACAGAACATCACAAGTTCCCTGATACATCATAATCTCTGGAGAGGATCTCTCTATTTGGGAACAAATGTAAGTCTTTTCTAAAGCCATGCTCCTCAACCATCAGTGTTTCTGTAATAGATGACTGTAACCTTTCATGTGAAAATGTAATGCTTAAACTCAGATTTGGTCTTCTTGCATTCTGCATACAGAATACAAAGCGGTGCTTTATAGGAGATTAAAATAATACAAAGGCCAAAGAGGTATCTCTGTGTTCTTACCTGTTAGCAGTGTAAGGAGTCAGAATGATTCATGCCTCCATCCAACTCCGCTCTATGTCTAACTCTGAGCTCAATGACTTGCACTCTAGCGGATGCAATCTGAGAAATCTAGGAGAGCAGCTATCCACCCTCTCCCCACCATGTAAAAAAAGACTTCCCATCCCAATATTCACATCAGAGAGAAACAACCTAGAAGAGGCTAGAATTCTCCAGGCTAACTTTGTCTAGGGAATCTCCCTTGCTTGTATTGTCTTCTGAAATTCTCGCTATGAACACAACACCAAATGCTTTCCTTCAGGTGACACTGGTAAAATAAAAACGAATCCTCGAGCTGACATTTTATGAAAGATTCACAATCAACAAAAAGGAAGGAAGGAAGTCACAGCACCATAGGTTAGAACCTGAGCTCTGTTGCCAGGCAGAACCTGCACGTGAATTTTGGTTTGGTCAGCTCCTACTTCTGCAAATCTGGGCAACTCACACAGCCTTTCTCCTTCTAAACTTCTTCATAGGAGAAGTAGGAATTATAGCACTGATCACATCAGGCTGTTGTAAGTATCATGGGAAAATAATTGAACGCAGTACGTTCCAGAGGAATGAACTCTTATTAAATAAAGAAAAATGATACACCGGTTTTAAAGGCAGACTGAGTCTCTAAGGTTCTTCAGGATCAAACACCTCTCTCCTACAGTTGTGAGACTATTTTCAACCATGGGTACCTTCCACGTACCAGATTCTTAAGAACACTTCTCAAAATCAAGACCTAGAAGAATAACACTCTTGCCCTTCTCATCTCTTCAAATGCAAACTTTATTTGCTTCACATTTTTCCTCCCAAGTATTAAACATATGGTATTTCATCTGTCTGTATAAAATTTTAAAGCAGATGCAGATGTTCTTTCCTCCTAAATGTTGAATTTAGAGACAGAGGACCTGGTTGTGAATTCTGCCTCCCCTGTTTATGAACAGTAGGACTTGACACAACTGGCTTCCTCTCTGAGACTTGGTGTCCTCCCACCTACAATGGGACAGCAATGATTTGGTGATTGAATGTAATCATGACAATGACAAAGATGACAAAACAACAGCTTCTGTATAAGCCAATTATGAGGACCATATGAGAATGGCTAACATCCTATCATAATATTCCTTAAGGACATTATATGATACTGCTTGGAATATTTAAAGTACAAACTTTCTATTAGGCTTAGTATTTGTGATTGGAGAAATCAAACATCAGCAATGGTCACATGGCTCAGATGCACCCACAGGTGATGCCCATGAACCTTGAGCTGCAGCACTTTTCAAAGAAAGGCCCTTTTTCCTATATCTGTTCTCAGTTATCCTCTGGCCCACCTCTGGTCTGATTTATGCATAAAACAACCAGGATCCACTAGACCACAGATAAGAAAAGCACAGTGACTGATCATGTATTCCTTCCACAAGAGTAGGTTGCATACTGGCTGTTTGAGGACACAGGAGCAAATAAGACCAGAGGAGCACCATGTGATTATAATAGTCTAAAATAAACAAATAAGAATAGAAAGACCTTAACAAAACTCTGAATTTAAAACTGTAGGTGATCAGCAGAAACAGTAGACCTGAGGCTGGCTCCTTAACTTCTTTTCCAGAGGCATGTTCCAAAAGTTGTAATGTGAGCTAAATTTTCCAGATCCAACAGTTAATGTCATGGTCCTGAATGACTCTGGCACAAATAAGTCACTTTCAACAGGCCACTAATTCATATTTCACATAAGATTTACCTATGACTTGATGATCATTTACCTGTTACTTAATGACAATTACAGAGTCATTCTACCTGTTTCATTCCTATTTTATTAGACTATAAAAGGCAGAAAAGACCCAGCATTGTCACAATTGTATGCTTTCAATCTGATCAACTGGCATTTTTCCAAGAAAGTATAGTGTCTATGCTCTTATTTAATTGATCCAGTGTCTTAATTAAGACTCTTTTAGCTAGCTGAATTAAATTAGGGGATTATTTAAAGGCTCCTGGGGTCTCTATGAAATTGATTTAATGATTGAATCCCAAAACTTGGCAAAGGAGATACTCACAGTATCTCTGGAGTGTTATCCTAAGTAGGAAAATAAGGCTGTAAAACTTGCTGTCCAATATGGTAGCCACTTACTATTAAATTTAAATTGAAAATTATAATTTAATGAAATTTGAAAATAAATAAATTTAAAATTCAGTTTTTAATCATCTAAGTACATACATTTCAATTGCTCAATAACTGGTATACTGAATAGCATCAATTAGGAATGATTTCATGTGACTATAAAAAGTTCCGTGCAGAGCACTGCTGTCCAGTGATGCCGATAAAGTATCCTTCCCAGTTGCCAAGGATCTGTGTTACCTTATGCTGATGTCTTAATGTGATGAAGAACTTGAGAGAGAGACAATTTGATGAAGAAAATTAGATTGTGAAATAATCAGCTATGATCAGGGTGGATAGGATCATGTAACAGTGTCCGAGTCTCCAGAACTGGAGGTGGGAATGTAAAGGGTTCTTACATGCATTGAGATGGTGTCTCACAGCACCATCCTGGACCTGCGTGTCCCTCTGGGAACTTTGCTTTCCTGCTCTCATGGCCCAGCACCCAGAGAGACTGAAACACACAATGAATTAGAGGACAGCTCTGTCCAAGTCTGCAGAACAGCTAGAGATACACTTAGGGCTTTTGTCTACTTTCCTGAATTTTGCCTGTTACATACAATGTATGCAGCCTTTTTTTAAGGTCCTCTTTTTAAAATTTAATTTATTATGAAAGATATTTTTAGCTTTCTATCATTGTTCATCTGGGCCAGCATTTTTAAAACATCCTAATAAATGTCACCCTTCTTTAAGGGACCCTGCTGTGTATATTAATGAGAACAAAAAAAAACACAAAAAAACAGAAACTGCCTTTATGTCTTTTCAACTCAAGGTGTGACTTGATACATCAGGGGCTAAGTTGTCAAAAGAAGGATTTATTTCAAGTCTAAAGAACCCTCTGAACACACACGGTGATTTTTTAAACACAAATCTGAAGGATGGACAGAGAAGTCAGAAGAGGTTCCATTTGTCCCTTTTACTGAAAGAGTCTGCCTGCATGACAAAGAAACTGAATTCACAAAAGTAATTATTGCAGTCATTTTTAATTAACCTGGCCAGCTAATGTAATCCCTTCAACATTTGTTCATCCATGGGAGTTTTATCTTCAGGAGAAGCCATTGTCGGTTTTCACATTCACTGGGCCTGTTGGCTTGAGCATGATCAAATTGATCAAATCCTCCTGTTGAGTGGATGCACTTGCCATCTAAATATGCAATGGGCTGAGGGATTCGGTGCCCCTCATGGCTTACAGTGTCTTCACTGTCTTACATCTCTCACAGATTGCTCAAGTTCTATACTACACAGCTCTGGACAGCAATGTGCCTCTTATCTTCTAAATTCTCTGACCCGGGCCCCCAACCCTCTCAACCCAGGAGCTGAAACTGCATCCAGCTGTCTACAACACCATTACCAGTCTGGCCATACACCTCCCCGACAACCTCCTGAGGAAGTTGTCTCTGAGCCACGGCTGTCCATTAGAATTACCTATGAGCTTTGGAAAAGACCCAACCCTGCTGTACATCAGACCAATCAAACCAGTGGGTCTTAGGATGGGACGACTGTAGTAATTATGTTTTAAGCTCCTAGACAGCTGCAAAGATGACTTCAGTGGAAAGGTGGTGGACAGCAGTATGAGGACAACCTAGAGCTTGTTGGAAATGCAACATCTTGACCTCAGCCAAGACCTATTAAAGAAGGATCTCTGTTTTCATAAGATAACATAGATAACTCATTTGCATATTAAACATTAAAAAGTGCCGATTGACCAGTGGTTCTCCATGCTAAGAGCGCAGGCATCAGAAGCACCTGAGATCTGTTAGGAAGCAGATACATGGAAGCAGATTTCCTGATTCATGGGGTCCAGGGTGAGGGTTGAGTTTCTGCATGTCTAATGGTGATGTGACACCGGTGGCCCCAGGTTTTGCTGATGTGTTACAGAGACCATATTCTCAGACATCCTGCTCTCTAAACCACGCTGAATGTTACCCTCAATTCACTTCCTCTCCCGGTGATATTTTGAGAGCACAGTGATATTTTGAGTCCCAGAAAGATATTGAATAAAGACACTCAACCTCAGACTTCACAGAATTTAAATTCTAAAAGAGATCCAGACGATAACCCAAGAAAACAATTAAATTATTGAAACAGGAAGTGAAGCTCATGTTAAGTCTTTAAGAACCAAAATAGACTGAGAGATGAGAGAGCGGGTGATGTGGGGATCCCATTCCAGATCTGTAGTCGGATAAGAACTTCCAGAAGGATGAGCATTTGAGCAAAGAGCTAATGAGTGAACTGGAAAGCACAACAAAGGGCAGGAAGGAGGGGGACCCAGGCAGAGGGAAAAGCAGACATACCTACCTAGTGTAGATAGGCTTTGCAAACTCCAAGGAGGATGGTGACTCCAAGAGGTAAAGACCTCCATCTTCATCTCTTAGGCCCACTGCCTCTAGGCTCCTTGGTACTGAGAAATGCTGCTTTTCATTTCTTGGCCTATTTACTCATCAAGCTTTCTTAGTTGGGTTCTTTGGAAGATTAAAATTTCATCAAGAATGTAGTTCATGCTCTATGCACACTGAAGTTATGCTTGCCTGCTCACACTATCTCTCCGAGGGGGAAAGAAAACACAACTTGCCCCCAGTAGGTGAGTCATCCATCTTTACTGAAGTCAGTAATGGAGACATAAGAAAGATGAGATGTTTTCTCTGCTCTCAGAAAGCACCAGTCACACAGGAAGAAAAACAGCAGGAGGAAATGATGATGAAGAAGCAAGAGGACAGAGAGGAATGATGGTTGCATGAATGTAAATTGTGAAAAAAGACAACAGCGGAACTCCCCAGGACTGGAGCAGCCCAGGAAGGCTCCACCAAAAGGCAGAGCTTCAGCCAGGCCTTAAAGGAGGAGGAGGAGGGCTGTAGCAACAGGACTGTAAAATTTTGTCTCCATGTTTTATTGAAGATCTAAATGCCTAAGTCTGAAGATAATAGTACCAGACAAACTTTAAACACCTTGTCTTCCAGATTTACAGACCTCATCAATTATGCAAAGTATTTTCACTCTTCATTTCTCCCCTGACTTCAGTAATAGACTGAACTGTGTTCCCATCAAATCGCTATTAACCCCAATGTGACTGTATTTGTAGAGAGGACTTTTAAGAGGAAAGTGAGAGTAAATGGCATAAAAAGCCTGCAGTCCTGATCCAACAGGCCCGTTGCCCTTCTCAGAACAGGACGAGAAGACAGACATGGTGGCACAAACCTTTAATCTCAGGACTCTGGGAGGCTGAAGCAAGATGATAGCAAGTTCAAGTCCAACCCAAACAACTCAGTGACCTAACAAGATTGTCTCAGAATAAAAAAACGGGCCAGGATATAGTGCAGTGCAAAGGTGCTGATTCAATCCTCACAACTGCAAAGTAATAAAATTTTAAAATAAAGAGGAGGAGAATGCAAAGCTCACTTTCTCTCCACACATACACCTCCAAAAGACCCGCAGAGCATCCAGCGAGAACCATGAATCTACAAAACAAGAAGATAAACCATACTCCGGCAGATCTTGATCTGTGACTTTACAACTTTCAGAACTATAAGAAAATAAATGACCAACGTTTAAGCCACCCAGTCTCTGGTATTTGTTATGACAGCCAAAGATCAACAAGGCCCTTTCCAGAAGCACAAAGCCAAATTAATTCCCCTGAAAGTAAACTTATTGGCATAATGTTCACATGCAATGATTTCTTTCAACCACAGCATTATAATCAAGGTATCGCTATTTTTAAATTATTCTAATAAGGTAGTTCTTAATCTTAGGTTCAACAAGATCTAGATTTGAAATTTCCAGCACTTTCTAGATTTGAAAGAATCATAAAGTATCCATTTCTTCACGCTTTTCAACAGCTAATTTAGATTTGTGCATATCACATTAGTAAACACACACACACACACACACACACGATATGTACAAGCAGAAGGATTAGCTCTTGGCCTATGGGAAATGCTCCCTAAATCTTGGTTCCTTATCTTCCTATACTCAGTGAGTTATGTCTCTTTTCTATCCTGCCCTGCTTAGCACAGATATCCTATGTATGACTGGAAAATGATATTCCCATATGTTTAGGCCTAAATGATATTTAACCTCCAGCTCCCTCCCATCCTTAACCCTAGTGAAATGTTGCATAAATGATTCCCAGCCCACACACATTTTCCCTAGGCAAATAACAGCTGCCATTGTCTTCTATTAGGCTCATTGGAGATGTTTAATCATCCGAGCCTCTCTAGTTGCAGTGTTATAAACAACATAGCTTTGCCCCTGTGTGGGGAGTTCTGGAGCAGTGGCTTCATGGGTCCCCGAGATGATGAAGGGAGGTGGCAGTGTCTCTGAACCCCACAGCCTCACATCAGGGGAACTGCTCTCTTCCTGATTTAGATGTGTTCTGTTACTTATTACTTTGAGAGCATCACAGGCTATTCCACAATCTCTCTTCCTTCCCTTTGTCTTTAATTTTCTGTGATCCCAACAGGGACATCTTTGGTCAACAAAGATGGAAAAATGTGTATGCAGAGCACTGTTGTAACAACCTGAAGAACTGCAAGACAGTTGTGAAACTGGAGCTATTCTTGGAACCCAGGCTAGTGAGCCCATAGTGTCTGGGTCTGGATTATTTCAGTCCAATTCCGTGAGGATTTGTGAGTACACAGAACCCAATCCAAGGCCCAGGCTCCATCTGCAGCCCCCACGCTGACCACGGTGACCCACAGGGAGAGCTGGCGCTCACCCAAGTCACTCAGCGACAACAAAGGCACAGGCACCAAAACAACAGCCAGGGGCTGACCAAAGGTCTTCACTGGGCTGTCAGTTTTGAAACATCTATATCTGCCTTTTGTGAATGTCTACCCTGAAAAGCCTCTCCATGGTCTGATTTCTTGTGCTGGGTCTCTTTCAGTGACCCTTCAGTGAATTCCCTTCAGTGGTCTTGGATAGCAGCTAGCATCCAAGTGTGGATACTGTGGGTTCCAGACATATTCTCCCTATTCTCTCAGTTCCAAGGGAGCAGATGCTTTTGGTGACCTGAGTCCCATTCCCTTGAGCTACTTCTGATTTCAGCCCCAACCATGTTGAACAGGCCTCTTTACCCCAAAAGCTCCCGCATCCCTTAACACACAGGGCCAAGGCGCAGGCATGTGAGGATGGCTCATCATGGCACAACTCGACAATAGCTTGGTTCTCCTGCCCTTTCCTTTTCCTCTTTCTCCTCCTTTCTCTCTTCTCCTCCCTACTACTTCCTTTCTTCTTTCCTATATTCCTTCCTCTTTATTTTTTTCTCCCATAAACATAGATATAGGTACAATCATTGTCATAAACATATCAATATTTCTGTAGAGATAAAGATGTTGATAGCAGTTTTGAAATAGGTGATGTAGGTAACAAGTAAGGTTCACAGATCTGCCACATTATAGGTTTTACACAAAGCTTGTTAGAAGTTTGGGCTCTCAGATCTGATACCAAACGTATTGGATCCTTTTGTATGTTTCTAAAATACCCTAATTATCTATATAGGTATTAAAAATTAAGACAACCTGTGCTGTGGTTATTCTGTAACTGAAGAGAACTGATTCAAAGAAACCCACAAATGCTCTCTCTGACCACTGTCCACTCTGGATAATAACAGTGGCTCTGAAATGGAGTAGACAATGCTTGCTTTTTTTAAAAAAAAGAGAAAAACTGTCTCATGATTCAATAGTATATTTCATAGTCATACATCAAGAATCATTCATTAACTTGGAAGACAAAGTTACTTTAAATTACTGAATGCAGTTTCATTCTAATACAACACCAGCCATGCCAGAAAGCATAATTTCCTCAAAGCATCCTATTGCCACACAAAGGAAATCATTCTTGAGGAAAAAATAACACCTCTAATATAATCACTTTTCAGTTTCACTCATGCAGGAAGTTGCCAAATGTTTGCACTCACCCATTCCATCAAAAAGTTGCTTTCTTGTCATAATTAAAATATATGACGGTTGCTCTACTAGTCATAGCTTGACACTGGTCCAGTGCTGAGAATCTCCCAGTGAACTCCCTTATCATCAGTGAGTTTCAGGCTGTCAAAGCAGGAGAGACTTAACTCATGAAGGTGGACCAAGTCCATCATTTTGTAAATACCCATATCTCACACACACACACACACACACACACACACACACAAACACACACTCACTCACTTGGAGTATTCAAGGTGCTTCAAAGGAATTGTTTGAAGTAGAGTTCTATTATAATTATAAAGTTTAATTCTGAACAAAAGACTCTTCCATTTCATGAAAATATATGAGAATATATGAGTGATTTTAGATGACAGGAAATATTGGCAATTGAAAAATGGAGTTCATTTTAACCCTACCTACATAACACACCTTTTAACCTGTCATACCTATCAGCTATTTACCTAATTTGTTTGAAATTAAAGAATGTTCAGTTGAAGGCCAGGGTTTTAGCTCAGTAGTTCCAGTACCTGCCTAGCAAGCACAAGGTCCCTGGTTTGATCCCTTGTAACTACATACAACAATACTGGCTGTGGTGACTCTCACCCACCAGCAATTAGTATCACATACTGCAATGCCAGGCATGGTGACTCATGATTGTAATCTCAGCACTTGGGAGGCAGAGGCAGGAGGATTGCTGAGTTCAATGCCTGGGCTACATAGCCAGCTCAGGGCCAGCCTAAAACACAGAGCAAGACTCTGTCTCAAAAAATAAAAAATAAATAAAATAATAAAATAAAATAAAATATTTTTTAAAAAGCATTCACTTGAAAAACTCAAATTTCTAGTGTAAAAATTACATTATAATTTTTTCCTGTAAGTTCTCTAAACAGTGGCTGTACATCTTGGCACTAAGGAATATGCATTCCCTTGAGTTTGAGCTAGTTTTACTCATTTAGTTCACCTGTAATAATAATCTAAAGGCAGTTTCCTGAACATAATTTTGCAGCTTTCTTTGTAGATGGGCACTATTTCTGAATCCTGAGTGACTTCTTATTCCTGATTTACTTTCCATTTTTGGTTCAGCACAGGCATGATTTCTACTTTGGCTCTAGAGGCCCCAGTAAATGCCCTTGTAGGCTTCTGGTCTGGTTTACTTCAGTGCTTTTAAAGGGGGTTTACAGGAACCTACCTGCTTATCAAATCACCAGGGAGGAAATGCTTATGTGTGGGTAAACCCTACAAATACAGGAGGAAGGGGTCACCTCTGATACAAGCCATACTTTATACCAACCCAATACTTCCTCTGCATAACATGCAGCCATCCCCACAGGCATAAGAGAGACAAATCTGATGTGTTTACTTCATTTTACAGAAATACAAACAAACAAACAAAAATGAAAGAAAGAGAGAGATAGAGGGAAAGAGAGATAGACTTGCTTGACCATGATGTCATCCATTCAGTGTTTACTGATGAACCTTGTTCTTGATGATTTCATGGCAGAGAATACTGTCTGACACCAAGAAGAACACAAATTCCCTATATGCTGTCTCTCCACTCCAAACTGCCGCAGGTTGCCTTTGCTAAAGAAATGAGGGGCAGAGTACCTGCAAATACATCTGAAAGATAGTAGGTCTTCGATAAACGGTGTTTCTTATGATGCAGCCAGAATGTATGGAACGCATTGATTTATAAAGCTAAGCTTTATTTTCGTGGCTGCAGGTTTCTTCCTTTCCTTTTTAAGTCACACCCATGCAGCCTATTTGACCACTAATAGATTGTGATAGCTTCAGAGTGAGTCCCCACAAATGGAAGTTGCTCTTTAATTATTCAGTAATATGAAAAACCCATCATATTTCCCAGGCTGAGTTACCCTGGGTCCCCAGCAGCAGCTCAGGCATTTACTCTAAAGCCATAGCTATTTGGACAAGAACTGTGGACTCCTCAGTGGTCCACCCAGGCACCTCATGAATCTGTCCCTCTATCTGTTACATGTGCACTCAGAAGATAACTTCCTGATGGTCCTATGAAGTCAGGGGGATCCCCCAACGTATACACACTCGAATATTGACACAATCACATCCATAGTGAAAAATCAATCCATCTATTTAGAAGCAGACTGAGAAGAAGGGCCCTGAAGTCACTATTCATCTATCCTCCTATAATCAAAAAAGATAAATCTATTTGTTCATAGCTTTGGGCCACTTATGAGCTCTCATTCATGGGGATGGTTAGAGACCTGTTATGGTTTAAAGTGACTCCAAGTGCCCATGCAGGAAAGGCTTACTTGTAACACAGTGCAACTGGCAGGTGGTGCAGCCTTTGAGAAATGTGGCCTAGTGAGAGGTCTTCAGGTCACTGATAGTATACTCCAAATGGGCTTGCGGTTCTGAAGTTCCTCAGTCTCTTTTGCCCTCTGGCTATGAGGTGAATGGATTTGTTCCACTACGTGGTACCTACATGAACTGCTACTTCACCTCAGGCCCAGAAGCGTGGGAATCAATCAATCATGGACTGGAACCGCTGAAACTATGAGCCAAAATAAGCCTCTTCTCTTTATAATTTAATTTCCTCATTTATTTTTTATAGTGACAGAATGCTGACCAACTTAAAGTGTACACCTCTCCTGACCCTGCCCTTGCTTATTTACTCATCTCAGGTGTCCTCTCTTTTTTTTTTGACTATCTAGTCTTTGCTACATCTTATACTAGGCCCTGGGGTGATGGGAATGATTTCCAGTCCCTTTCTAAACACATAGAGAGAGCCACCTACCAATCCTCTAATACAAGACACAGAATACAAGCTGGGTATACACAGCTGCTTACTGTGGGACAAACCTGCAAAGTATTCATACCTTTCCCCTAATCCAGGCTTTACCCCAACCTGTGAAGCAGCTTCTCTTATCAACTCATTGCACAGATGAAGAAACTGTGGTGATGGAGGTATTTATAGGGTTTTCTCAAACACGTCTAGAGTGGCCCAAGCATGGCCATCACACCATCATACTACTGTATACTCAAGAAACTATGAAGTGCTACAGGCACATTGAGGAGGTCCAAAACTGACATAGCCAGAGGAGAAGAAAAATCCGGTTAGGGTGTCTGAAAAAGGAAAAACAGAAGTCAGTGCTAAAAACTAAGCAGGAATTAAGCAAGAGAAAGAAGGTGGAGATAGTATCACAGCTGAGAGATGAGCATGGCCCAAAGGCATGGCATTGGGAAAACCAGATCTATCGTCAGAGTGCATCTGGCCATCAAGCCTGAGAGGTGATGAGTACAAAGGGAAAAGGAGTAGGAGCACAAGGGAGGGCAGGGCCATCCCTGGGAGGGAGGTTCTCAGTCCCAGAAGACAGTGATGTAGTGATGGGCGGGGAAAATGTCCAGTGAATCAGGAGGCACTTTTAGTATTCAAATGTAATATGACCCTTTGTCCTAACTATGCATATACACTGAGCCATTGCTTACAAAGAGCTGGAGATCTAAGAACTATGTGGTCTCAAGACAATCAGGCAGATGGGACAGGTAAGGTGCAAGGCTCCGTTTCAAAGAAAACCATCTAGGACAAGCATCTTGTGTTCTAGCCCTAGAGAGTTGGAAGGGTCCATAGGAACAGTCCATGGAGATACGCTGGGAGGCAAATAGACGCAGACTTCTCTGCAGACCCGGGTTACCTTGTCCTAGGGACACTGATGACCAGGACAGAACCCCAGAGGCTGGTTCCAGCAGCTGTGGGCAGTGATCACCCCCTCACCCCCCACCCCGTGCACACTCTCAGGCTAGAGTAGGATCTACAGCTTCATCTCATGTTCAATAACAGAGAAGGAAACGGGACCCTCACAGATCAAATCCTGCATGTAGCTGCTTTCTGTAAATGGAAGCTCTTTGTACAGCATCCCTGTAATGCTCTCTAAGTAAGCATGAAAGAGTGAGCTGACAGTTTGGGGTCACTGGCGCCGTCCCTGGGGGTAGACACAAGGATGGTAGCCTGGGCAGATCTGAAGAGGAGACAGAGTCCCGCATCCTGCAGAGACGTGGGGAAGGAGGGTTCTCCCTTAAGGGTGGCAAGAGGGAACAAAGGTGGCTGTGCGGGAGCAGTGTGCCTCCTGCTCTTCTCCAGGGGAAGGATTTAAGACACTGAACTGAACCCAAGGGTGCCAGCGGGAGGGCTAGCCATGGCAAAGGTATCATGCCTCCGAGGAAAGTGGAGAAACATAGCAAACTGAGGCCTAGCTGGTAGAAAATAAGCCACAGGCACAGCTGCAGCCAAGTCACCCTGAACCATTCTAAGGAATAAGCAAAAGATCCAAAAAGATGGGAATAGAGACAGAACAGATTTCTTCTTCCAAAAATCACTTAGTGTGGTATTTCTTCAAGGCTAGAATTCAGAGTCTGGGGAGAATCTCCAGGCCTGTCCCTTCCTCTCTTGCTGGAGGCCCCATTCTCACGCTTCCTCTGTTGAGCCTTCCAGCCCAGCTGGAGTCAGCAATGGCCCAGCTCTGACAACACTGAAGTTTGCAATTCTTGGGAGATCAAGACCATCCTCCATGTCCTAATACCCCGGTTCCTGTGCTGGTCCAGGCTCAAGAGACCCAGGAACCATGATAGGTAGTCATCAATGGGTTCCTTAGCTGCATCCACAAATCCTTATAACCCAGATGCTGTGCCTTCCCAATGTGTGGATTCCAGTCTAAATGTGACCAATCTTTTCTGTGGCTGACACCACTTATTCCCTGATGGACTCACCCTTATCCGTCTTGGGACTCCTGCCCAGCACCCAGTCATATCATCAGGTAGGTGCCCCAGTCCCTTTTCCCAGCTAAGCCTGCATCCTTTCCCCACACTGTCAGGCTTTCTGGGAACATCAGCACAAGAATAAGCAGTCTCGATCTTTGCACTTCTCCCTTTGGCTTCCTGTTCCAACACATGGCACGTCATCCTGCCTTCTCTGTGTGCCACTCATAGACAGCAACTCACAACTTTCAAGTTCTCTTGCTCACCACTGGCAGGAATATTTATTTAGCAGGGCTCTCAAGTCGCATTCACTTTCCATGTGCCCATTTTTCGAGACCACCATCTCACACATTGGGGATTCTCCCCATAAGAAATCTGTTCATGGGACACTGTCCAAACCCATGCATCTGTGAGAAAGGCTCTATAATAAAAAAGTAGATAGGGCTGGAGATTTAGTTCAGTGGTTCTGGCACCTGCCTTGCAAGCACAAGGTCCTGAGTTTGATCCCAGTAACCACATACAATGCTCACGCCCACCAGCAATCAATACCACATACCACAGTGCCGGGCGTGGTGGCTCACACCTGTAATCCCAGCACTCGGGAGGCAGAGACAGGAGGATTGCTGAGTTCAAGGCTTGCCTGGGCCACACAGTGAGCTCAAGGCCAGCCTGAACTACAAAGCGAGACCCTGCATAAAAAAAAAAAAAAAAAAAAAAAGACAAAACAGGGCAATTTCCCACCTAGTACAAATACAGATTTGAATTCTGCTTCTATGAGTATGAACAGTTTTCCTAGAGATGATAACAATATCATGATAGAAAAGATCATGATAGAGGATGACCTGCTATGCGTGCATCTGATATGAGCATTGTATAGACTTGATGCCCTTCTGATCTTTGCATCATCCCTGGAACTAGAAAACACCCCATTTCACAGATGAGGGTAGTGATGCTCAGAGTCAGATCAGTTGGGTCATGCTGGGACCCAACACTAGAGTCCATATTTAGACCTTGGCCTGGACATCTCAAACACCCACTCTCCCTCTCTGCACACAGAGCACCTCCTCCTGTCGGCTTCTCTCTCCCATTTTGGGAGGAAATGTCAGGCCTAATTCCTGAATCTTGAGCTTAGAAAGTCAGGCCAAGAAGTGCAGCAAATATAGTACACATGACATATCTGGTGGGAAGCTAAAAAATGTCAAGTTTTGAAACCATGAATTATTTTCCTTCTGTTTCCTCAAATCAGCACAAGCCCATCTGTGTGAGGATTTCCTCAGGCAATATGATGAGAACAACTTCTATCCAGGTATGCCCCACTGCCTCTAGCCTCGCAGGACACTGAAATTCTAAGAGTTAGAGAAATAGTGGCGGCCTTGGTGGGACATTTCATACACCCTGGGAAGACTGTGAACTACGCTCCCAAATGTCTACCTTGATTGCAAATACTGCTCCTTCATTTAGTAGGAAACATCCCTCCATCTCTCAGTCAAGAAAATGGACCCTGGTAAGGAAACCTCGAGGACAACAGAGTCTGCAATTCTTCCTAAGGTATGTATGGCTGATATTAGGAAGCAGAAGAAGGGTGCACGTTCAGCCCTTTGCACATATTAATGAATAATCACTAATCCTCATAGTAACCATGCAGAGTATATGCTGGAATTTTCCAATTTCTCACGTAAGTATCAGCTAAGTAGAATACGATTTTGTAATCAGTGACTACTGAAAACTGAAGAACATTTGTCTGGACAAATATAGACCCACAGCTGGGACAAGAGTTAGAGTAGGAACTAAGATAGGTAGACTCTGAATATTGCACATATTGGAGCAAAGACAAGCTGATTAGAAGAAATATATTCCAATTCTGCCAT
Source organism: Thryonomys swinderianus (assembly GCA_004025085.1). Classification (NCBI taxonomy): domain Eukaryota; kingdom Metazoa; phylum Chordata; class Mammalia; order Rodentia; family Thryonomyidae; genus Thryonomys; species Thryonomys swinderianus. The sequence goes on along the minus strand of PVIC010007644.1, from coordinate 8,102 downwards.
TTCACAGGAAGAGAATCGGAGACCCAGACAGAATGACAAGCCTTACAATTATTGACATAATATGTTAGTCTTTGTATCTGTCCATGTAGGTCTTCACTTGCTCACATTTCCAATTGCACATATTTTCTAACGTGCTCTGTAACCATCTGTAAGTGATGTGTTCAGTATCTTACCCCAATTTCTGTCTCACTCAGGACACTAGTCCCCAGCTGCTGTGAAAGCTGCTTGCTAATGTTTCACAGCCACAGCCTTCTCTGGACAATTGCCCGTGACTTGTGGGAGCCATGTGACCAGAGTGGCTAGGAGATTATCCCACTCTGAGCATCACTTAGTCAATGAATGACTGGTATGCAGGCATAAAGGCTCAGCTTGAGCCCCTTCCTTCCTGAAGGGACAACCCTGTGCTATCTTTCATCTTCCAGACCTCATCATGAGATCAGCCTAGAACGAGGCTCCAGCTGAAGACAGTGTCATTCCTTAACTTATTTCTTTTGCTCCATTCTACTTCCTAAGTATTTTTTTCCTAAAAACATTTCCTCAATAAGGCACTTGCACAAGAAGTGTCCCTCCTCCAAGAAAGGAGAGAGAATATCACACAGGCAAGAGTCATTGAGAGTAGGCATCGACGTTGTTGTCTTGTTGTGATAGTTCCCTAGATCTACCACTAGAATGTCTTATAGCACCACAAAATGAAATCTCAATGTTATTTAAAATCTGAGAGCTTAAAGATGTCTGATCAACTCATCATCTTAGTAATGAAATAGCCAGTACCTGTGAAGGGAAGCAACTTAGCTCACACACTATTAGAACCCACACCTACTCCTGCCAATCATATTGCAGCCCAAACTAAAACAAGGCACTTTTCTTTCCCCAGTATAGAGTGTACTTCATCAGCTGCAGTCTCCCCAGGGGAGCTTCTCTAAAGTGGAAAAAGGGAGTCGAGAGGCTAATGTTCCAAAGTTTATAAGCTATGATCTGCTTCCTTTCTGCTTATAAGTCATCGCTGATGGACTGATGATGAAGTGTAGCACAGCACTTAGGCATGTTAACATGGCAAATGCCCTTGAGCTTTTGATTCTAATGTCCTGCACCTCCCAAAGCACACTGACTTCTGTGTACCCCTCAGAAGCCCAAGCTTGTTGTGTTCTTCCTGTGTTCCATTTCATTACACTTTTACTTACCCAATAAAAATACACATGGCAAGGTTAAGTATAAATTTCAGATAAACAGAAATATAGCTGAGTATTAATTTATGGTACATAAGAAATAAGACATACTTATATATTTTAAATTATTTGTCAATTTAATCTAGTAGGTTACTCTCTTTACATAAAATACCACACCCTGAAGTCTTGGGAACTCCTCATCTCCCACAGCCAGTTCAACTGGCTCCTTGGAAGCCTTCTCTTATTTCTGATTCCCCTTCCCAGAGCCAGAGGCGTCCAGGCTCCACTGAACAGGGTCATCGTGTGCTAGTACTGAAGTGTCCCTGGGAATGGGCCCAACGCTGAACTCATAGGTCCCACAGCAGGAAGTCGACTTCTCCATTCCCATACACACTCACGTGCACGTGCCGCTACTCATCCCACAAGTGTGGACTCAGCATCTTCTCTGCATCAGGCTTATGAAAAATTAAAAAAGGTGCTGGACAAGTAAAAAATGAATAAATAAATATGTGATATAAAATTATAATCTGTTACAGAAGCAACAAACTACATGTTTCAGTGAAAAATAATGGAGAGGGGGGCCGGAGGGTTAGCTCAGTGGTTCTGGCACCTGCTTCGCAAGTGCAAGGTCCTGAGTTTGATCCCCAGTAACCACATACAATGCTGGGTGTGGAGACTCACACCCACCAACAATCAGTACCACATATCACAGTGCCTGGCATGGTGGCTCACACCTGTAATCCCAGCATTCGGGAGGCAGAGACAGGAGGATCGCTGAGTTCGAGGCTTGCCTGGACTACATAGTGAGCTCAGAGCCAGCCTGAAGTACAAAGCGAGACCCTGTCTCAAAAAAAAAAAAATAATAATAATAATGGAGAGGGGATGGGTGTGGTGGCACATGTCTGTAATTCCAGCTGCCCAGGAGGCTAGACAGGAAGGTTACAAACAAAGCCAATCTGGGGCCTGGTGCACATGGCCTAGGTTGAATTCCTAGTCCTACAAAAGTTTAAAAACACTATAAATTAAAAAGAACAGTGGAGATTAGTAGCAGCTAGAATGTTCACTGAAGGCCTTTTAAGGATAAGTCGCTTTTATCTAGGGTTTGACAGCTCAGAAACACCAGTTTTGTGATGAGCAAAAGAATAGGAGGAGTTAGCAAGAAATATCTGCCAGCAAGAAAGGCTTGAGACCAGCAAGACTTTGTTATTCAACTGGAACCTGTAAGAGGAACTAAGTATATAAAAGGAGGAAGGTAGGAGCGGTAAATACAGAACCACAGAGAGAGCTCTGTACTAGGAGAACTTACAAGCCATGGTAGAGAGGCTACTTGAAGGCTGCTAAAGATTCTAAGCAGAGTGACACGACTATATTTATTTATGTGTGATCTTTCTCCTCTGAGTCTTTTCATCTTCAGTGAATGCACTTAATAACATTCCTCAACTAAACGTGTGTGTTCACTAATTTGATCCCTGTTTGCCCCTCTGTAACAGGATTTCTAGGATTTCATCTTCTTGCTCTTTATCTGGGCAGATTGGTGTCTCAATATCACATGTCCTCACTGTCGAGACAATCATCAGAGATGTATTTCAAACTGACAGAACCCTTTCCTCTCTAGAAGAAGAGTTTATCTTCAAAGACAGCTGAGATGTAACTTAACAAACTATTACCAAGTAGCATCTTGGCTTTTAAATTAAATGTCAGCCCTAGTTTTCCACTGGGAATCTGGCCCAGACTTCTGGAAAGCAAGATCTGGTTGCTAGCACAGACTGGTCCCTCAGGATGGGTCACAAGAGAAACTGTCTTAAGGGAACAAAGAGAGATAGATGGCAGGATACTCACTCCCAGCATGCCAGTGCTGGGACCAAGTGTTCCAGCCCAGGAAAGAGTGCGTGTATAAGTAGTAAAAGGGCCAGGATAACGGAGATCTTTCCATTGTCATGAAAATAAGGAAGAGTAACAAACTTTCTACATATCCTTTACTATAGTTTCCCTCCTCCCCTTTCAGTGAAGACCCAATGCCAGAGGTCTCACAGGCATCTCTGAATGGGAACTTGGCCACTAAGTACCATGAAGGTTGGTGAGTCCCAAGGCTGAGAAAGGAAATGAAGGAAGGGAAGAGTTTCTTTCCTGGTTTTGCTTTTTGGCTAAAATTTTCCTAGACCTCAGTAAATCCTGGATCTCTTGTCTTGAGATCCTAGGATCTCCACAATGTCCCCTGAAAGTTTTACAAACTTCTCTTCTTTGGCTCTTCCACTGCCTCATCATGAAATGCTTTATGTGACAGTCCCATTGGAATACCTTTTACTTAAAACACTACCTCTGTCATCTCTGATGGCAGCACCAGATATCAAATGCTTAAGACCCTCCTAGACCTGAGGTCTCCCAACCTACCTACCAAACATTTCTCCTGCACCAACGATATGTCCCCTAAGTACCCACCCACCTCCATGCATCAAGACCTTCCACTTTGGCTGTTACTAACCTCATGCTACAGTGGATCTGAGCTCTTTTAAGCACTAGGAATACAGTGCTCTTTCTCTCCTTCTCTCCCTCTCTTCCCCGACTCTCTCAAGACAAGTACCAGTACTGGAGGAAAGAAAATATCTTCTAGCAAGCATGACACAGCACTTCATTTCCACAGTGGCCCAATGTGATGGGTTCTAAGAGCCCAATTTTCTATTGGCACAGTTTCAGATGATGAAACAGACAAAAAGAAAAGTTTCTATATCTAAGTATCAAGTGACAGAGTCTGAATTAAATCCAGGGCGCTCTAACACCGATACAGACGCCTTCACCTTCCAAGCCTGCGCCACACTGAGCAATTTAACTTTACAAGGAATATTCATCTTTCTCTCCCTTTTGCAATTTGTTCTCCTCCTGCACTTCCTACAAAGATCATCGGTCCCCACATCTCACACATTTCCCCCAGCCCTTTCCTGAGATTTGGCTTTCCATGCGAACATGTTTGCTGAGCATCCTGCAGACATTACAGGAATGTAGAGACAGACTGGATTCCAAGGAGCCAGATTGGACCGAAGGGACCAGAGCAGACGACATCTGCTACATGCATGCTAAGGCATTTTAGCTTCCCTCCTTTGACGATCTCAGCTGGAACACTCATAGTTTCAGAAAAAGCAAACATCGTAGCCCTCAGCAAAGAATTTTTTTCCCCCTTTTCCATAAAGTTAACTATAGGGAGAAGTCTGTTTCTGCTTCCCCCACTGCCAAAAAATATGAAGTCTTTGGGAGGCTGGGAGACCCTTCCAGGCTGCACCTCTGGCCTCGGCCATACAGCTCTAGTCTCTTCCTTGCTGTTTCAGTCTGCACTGAGGTGTGCTCTGAATGTCCACAGGACTGAGATGGCTACCTTTCCAAGCTCTGGGCATGCATTAGGCCCCCATAACTCTGCTGGTGTTGTTCACTCTACCCAGAATCCATCCTTCTCTGTTTCTTTTCAGACTTCTCACCCTTTCAAATCCATCTCACAGCAAGCCGCTCTTCAGTTTCCCCCAAATGTCCCTGTGACTTTGTTGGCAGAATGAATCAGTTTTGAATGTGATAGGAATATAGCACATTGGACAAGGTTCTAATCATCACTGATTTAATAAACATTTATGTACCACCCACCATATGAAGGTACTGGCTTAGGTCCTGGCAAAATACCAGTGGACCACAAAGGAAACTTCTTCCTACTTGGGACTTACTACATTCAGATACATGGACTCTCCAGTCATGTGAAGCTAGGTTATGAACTGGCCCTTGCTGTGTGGTCTTTGTGCCTCTAGCAAACTTAATTCCACTCTTGCTTCTCTAGGGCATCCAGTGCCTGTTAGATATTCAGTCATCATCTTTGCATTTAATTCAGGAGGATGGAAGCCATGATGGATGCTCACCAGAAAGCAGGGTACCTGGCTCTGCCACAAACAACCTGTATGATTTCAGAGCAGAGTCAACTTGCGTTCTCAGAATTCCCACTCTCAGACATGATGGAGGGCCAAGGAGTAGATGCTTTCAGGGTCTGCTTATGGCAAGGCACTTCAGAGGAATGACATCATTTATAGTGTCTGTTCCATGAAAGGCAGGTGTGGGGAGGGGGATCTGGGAAGATCCTAACTGGATTTGCTCTCAGAGTCACCAGAAAGCTTCAACTTTCAGCCAGATTCTTCTAACCCTAAGAACAGGGCCGACTGGCAAACCAATTGCCCATCTTCAGACCAATCCCATTGATCTTGCTTTGTAACAAAGCCTCTCCATGAAAGCAAAGCCTGGTGGTGTGTGCTAGGGTCCCTGCTATCCTGTGCGGCTGCATCTTTCTTCCTTATGCAGGGGTGGAGGGCACAGGAGGCACCTCCATCATGATGGCCTGACCCTCCCTGTGTTAAAGGTATGATTAGACACTTCTTCCTGCCACAAGAAAATTCTTCACTGAGAATGAAGAAAAAAAAAAATCCCACAGATACAAATGGTTTTTCTCATAGAAATAGACAAGACAAGGGCATCTTGGTGGTTGTGGTGAACAGAGAAGAGAAGCCCTTAGCAGCTTCTGTCCTCAGAGAAATATCAATGATTCACAGTGGTTAATGACCAAAGGAATAAAATCACACTGTGCTGATACAAGACCCTCCTCTTAATTCTCTGTGGCAAATGAACTAGAGCTGAAATCTTTAACTCAAGCTGATCAAGGACTAGGGATAAACTGGATATGCTGGTGTGTGCCTGTAATTTTAGTATTCTGGAAGCCTGAGGCAAGAGAATCACTAATTCCAATTTACCATCAGCAATTTAGCAATTTATATAGACCTTGTTTTAAAACAAAATAAAACAAAACAGAAAAAAAAAAAACTTGGGGGTAAACTGAGTTGTAAGATGTGATTTGGTCTGTGGACCAGCCATCATCCCCTGAGCATCTTTGAAATCACTTCACCTGACAGCCTGCGATTATATGGTTGGCCTCTCTGAAATCTAAACAGAAGAAAAGCATCCCAGAAAAAAGCAAGAACACCCCTCTCATATTCTGTCACACGCTCACTCAGTGTGATGCAGTCTCTTCTCTCAAGTCATTTAGGAACAATTTTCAATGTCATTATCCCGTGTGTGTAAAAGTTGAGACCTTCTCCAGTGAACAAGGGAAGGAGTACACCCTTGGCACATTTAAGTCCACAGCAGAGCCCGAAGAAGACAAGGTGGCCATGACATCCACGTAGTTAGGGTTTGCAAGGGAATGGACTTAATGCAGGACACATAAGCCATAGGATTGTTTTATAATATCCACCTAAAAGTCAAATGCAAAGGAGTGCAAGAGATCTGACCACATGCTAGAGATCCAAAGAATCCAGCTGTGGGTCTGGATCCCATGACAATGTCCCATCAGTCCAGCAAAAGATCTAGACCACAGGGCAGTGTCCTCCACGAGCCCAGACAGATGCCTAGAGCTCAGGGTAATGTCTTGTGCAAAACTGTATCAAGGGTTTGCAGTGGTCCAAAGGCCACTTGTGGAAGCTAGAAGGCCTGCACCAGCAGGGTGAGGAATCTGTGCCACCAGGCTGAGAGGTCTACCCTGGAACCAGGAAGCAACACTGAAGGCAGAGACCAGAGCTCCCCTGGAAAGAACAGCAGCCACTCTGGGTGACAGCAAGGACCCAAGCTCCTCTGATGATGAAAATAGCCAAGTTTATATCAGGAAAACCTGTCACCACAACAAGCCTCCCCAGGAAAGTCAGCAGCCCATGATCTTCCCCTTTTATGCCACTGGCAGCAGTTCTCTGGTGGGTCTTCTGCACCCAGAATCACTCAGACTCAGCTCAGCTGGGCATTCTAAATTGACCATTAGTTAATCTGCTATTAGCACAACATCCTAACAGGTTTAGGACTCAGCCAGTGTGCGACATGGATGTGGGGACTGATCACACTGGCTTGGAGGATATTTGCACAAAGCACCTCCCTCCAACTGTGCTTATGCATGGGTGTGCGCGCGCGCGTGCGCACACACACACACACACACACACACACACACACACACACACCCCTTACCAAGTCCTCAGCACCTGTCTCAGAGCCCAAGTTTTAATTTGAAGTGCAGTGTCTGCCCCAACTGAAATGGAATCCAGAGAAGGTCGAATCCTATTAAGTCACCAGACCATAAAGCAGAAAGGTATAAAGTTGACAAATTGCTTCTCCCAGTGGCAGCAGCTGTGAAGCACTCAGAGAGGCTGGGCTTTGACCCAGGAAATGGCCAGAGAAAATAGCCCCTCCTCTTTCCCGGGGACTGCTCGAAATGTGCAACTAACTCCCTTGCCTGGATAAAAGGGCTTGGGTGTTTAACAGGCTGTGTTTAGCAAGCTTCCCTGTATTTTATTTTACAATTCAAATAGAACTTGGGTGAACCAGGTCATGCCAGGCAGGAATGAGAATAATATGTCTACAGTAACCTTTTAAAAATTATCTCTGCTGGTTTTGCACCAATTTAGCATTGCACAAGTCCCAGCATCCATCTCTCACTCTCCCACATTGCCCTGGGGATTACTGCAGATGTCAATCATGGGTCTGGACAGGGAGGTCCCTTCACTCCACTGACGGGTGTTCTCTGCTCTGCCAGCCCAAGTCACTGTTTCCAGAAGAACAGAGTTTGGAGGAGGAAGGCAAAACCTATATATGATTTCACTGCATTATCCCATAGAACCCTCCCTGTAGCCATATCAGGTCAGTAGTATGGTCTTCATGGTGAAAATGAGCCAGGAGAGCTTCCATAAGGACAATCACTCATCTGAGTCAAACAGTAGTGCCAAGTCAAGTTGGGAAACGGGTTCCATCTTCCTAATTAGAGATTAGTCCACAACACACCTTCACTCCTGCCTCCAGAGCCCTCACTCCAGAACTGCCTCCCTGAAACAGAACAACCCATCTCCCTTACCCAACACTAGCTGCTGTTCTTGCCAG
>PVIC010007643.1:32413-50490 GCA_004025085.1 Thryonomys swinderianus | reverse complement strand
CTAATTATTTGCCACCAAACATACCTTCACCCTAGAGTAAAAAGAAGAGTTCAAATTTCTTTGGTCCATAATTCATATATTCAATGCATCCAGGTTATTTTCTGGATTATGAACCATATGATCTATATTATCTAACCATGCTAACTTTCATAAATCAAAAATAACCGTATGTCAAAATAAATATTCACTCTGAACATCTGAAACAATTTTCACATGTTATTAGTAATTCCTCTGGAAGAACACAAATACTTTACATTACTGATAGAACTGCCAAAGCAAAGGAAGAAAATTCAAGTCTATCAGAAAAGAAGAAATCTGACTTGAAAAAGCTATGCCTAAATTTAGTTTAAGAAAATGTCAGGAATACAAACAACACATGAAAATAATAAGCTTTATATCACCAAAGATTTAAGATCTACTGCAAAGATCCCTAAGCCCATACAGTTGCTTATATTTTTAAACAAATTTCCAAGCCACACTGTAAGTCTCTAAAATGGGCTTTGATACTGCTAAAAGGATCCCCCCTCCACTTTTAAGTTTTTATATTTATTTTGGTGGAGGAAAAGTATTTATGCCTGAAATTTCACAGGGTCTTAAAAAGAAAAAACCCTACTTTGAAAATAAAATCCAGTCAAACAAAAAGGCAAGGGTGCTAGATTATTTTGTGAACTGTCTTTAACTTCTCCACAGTGGCTCTTCCCTTAAATTAGCACAATTATAACACAACTGGTGTCCCCAAAGTATCTCCTAGGAAAGAGACCATTCTGACCAGAGTCTGCATGTTTCCTACTTCCTGTATTCTTATAAACAACTATGCATTGCCAATACATTTTAAATGTTTTATATAAAGGATATTTCTATTTGGGGTAAGTATGATAAGATTCTGGCAAACTTAAATCATAACTTTTCAATTTAAATCAACTTAAAACTGAACAGTATAAATCAAGAACTGATTGGCAGAACTGAATCACTTGAGTTCACATCCTGCACTGTATTGATATGCTGAGACTGACACATTTAAAAACTATTCACTATATTCCCCAGTGAGTAGCAGAATCACATATGACACTGCCACACATCCCAAGTTTGACAGCATATAATCCTTCCTATATAACTTACTGGTTACTTATCTACAAATGAAGCCTTTTCTTCCAGAACCTAATTTAGGCCACTCTTTTAATATAGTTTATACTCCAGAATGAAAGACAGTTTTGTCAAAAATCAAGATATATGATATGATCCCATTATAATATTAATTATAAAGATGGTTTCTCCAAGAGATACAAGGCAAAAGCTTTCTCTAGAAGGGACAAAGAAGGTAACATGCATTCCAGGCTTTCTTCCTTTACAAAATTTATGAAAAAATTTCAAATTATATTTTATGACACACAGACAACAATCAGTGTGAAACATAACACTTTGAATTCATATAAACAATATTAATGCATGAGAGAAACTATTAAAAGGGCGTTAAGTTAGTGAAAAGTATGCACCCTATGGATCTAATCTGAGTCCTTAGAACAGTTTAGCTCGTCTTCCATTAAGAAGACCATTATTTTCCACATAAGTTTAAAACAATAATGCCTAATGATATTAAAGCCCTAAATCCCAGAGATGCTCAAAATTAAAAACCAAGTAATTTCTCTCCCATTACATGATTCAGTATTTAGCACTCAGGTGGGATTTAGCATTACCAAACAGTCTCACTACATTACCTGAATTCGTCAGGTATGTTCACAGCACTCATCAACAGCTACACTTGCAAACCGTCACATGATCAATGTGAACAGAAGAGTTTGGCACATGTATCAGTTCCTCAAAACGTCCCTGGAACTCAACACAACACTGTTAAGAACGAAGATCTGAACACCAGCATTAACCTGATTGGCAGCTAAACAAGGTGCTATTTCTTGTAGCTTTATGTAGGTCTCGGTGCACCCTGCCTGGGTCGGAGGCACGTAAGGTGCAGGGCGGTAGTGCAATCGCTTGAACACCAGAGGGCAGTCTTTCCACACAGGGCGAGATCTTCCTTAGGCTTTGACTTGCTCCGGCGGCATTCTTGCACAATTTCATTTCTGCTTGCTAACAATGCCATTTTCAGGAAATCTGTACATCTGTTTTCTCATGTGAAATAAGACATTCTCTCAGAAACCTCAAAGTGTAGCGAGGATCCTCGAGAAGGAGATGATTAATGTCAATACAGTCTGTCCAACGCCCCACACCAGCGCTTCCAAAGGGGCCATGTTCTTCCCGGCCACTCGGTAGATGCCCGCGACTGCTGCACCTGCAGGGGGACAAAGCACAGCTTACTCTCTGCCGCACACCCAGGGCAGGCACTTACAGTCTCTGCTTGTCAGCAAAACCCACTCCCTTGCCACTCGCTCTCCTGTGGTACTCTTTCTAGGTTTCTAGGAGACTGGTCAAGTTACCTTTACTTTACCACATGTAACCACTTAATTGAAAACAGCCTTTTCTACTCAACCAAAAGATTTATGTGTATAGTTCACACTCTATGTATGTAATTCCAAGTTTGCTCATAACAATAATAACTACAGCAAGAAAGGGAGTGTCAAAGCACTGCTAGCTCAGGCTGCCTGGAACTGGCAGACAGCACTGTTACTTCAAGCTCCCTGTACTCACACACGGAGAAAGCTGGTTCTACAGCTAACTCATGTATTAAAATCCAATTTCAAGCACTCAGCAGCTTGTTACATGGGGCAATCACCTAACTGCTCATCCCTTATTTTTTCAGTAGGTGAGCGTGCAGACTAAGAGATCCTAATGTAACTGCTTATACTAGGCCAATCCAAGTACATACCCCACACATTTTGGCCAATTGTCCTCGCAGTAAACGACAAAGGCTGGTCAGTAGCTCAGCACTCAGCAAATGGTGCTGGAACAACTGGGCAGCGATTTGAAGAGATAGATTGAGGTCTGCATTTCCTACAGTAAATTCCAGGTAGACTAAAGAACTAAATGCTAAAAATAAAACCACAAATAATTACAACATAAACAAATCTGTTTAGGATCCTATGAAAAGAGATCATCTCAAACCCATCAGAGAAAAAATTCTAAAGCTTTGACATCACAGCAGAATAGGAAATTGTTATACATGAAATGAGTTGAAACAATATCACAAGTACAGACACATACACACTTGAACAAACACACATGTAATTATCAGGGCAGCACTTGCCACAATCAGACAGAACAGAAGCAACTGTCCATCCATTGGAAAACTGGTGAAGTATATTAAGTCCATACCAAGAAATGCATACAAATTCAGAGGGAAAACACAGATCTTTATGAGCTGATACAGAAAGAACTTAGAAGATATCATTGATGAAACAAAATAAAACATAAAACCATATATATTTCCCACCAATACAAACACACATGCATATATGGCATATATTTGTACATAGCCATGAATGAATGCAATGCATGAATAAAAATCTGGGGGATGAATGCCAAACTCAATGGAGGATTACTTTTGAGAAAAGCACTGGCTTGAGAGGGCTAAAGAAAGTATCCACATGTATACATGTGCCTCACCAAGGTGGTAATGAACAGAAAAGGAGGGTGGGTGTATGGAAACTGTACTTCCTGCAAACCTGAAACACCCTAAAAATAAAGCATTATTCAAAAACAACACAAAGTTTTAGATACAAAATACAGTGGCATATTACTTATATAAATAAATAATTTTAAAAATTCCATTTCTATATCTAATTTGCCTAAACTTCCCTATACTTTTTTTTTTTTTTGAGACAGGGTCTCACTTTGTAGTTCAGGCTGGCTCTGAGCTCACTATGTAGCCCAGGCAAGCTTCAAACTCAGCAATCCTCCTGTCTCTGCCTCCCAAGTGCTGGGATTACAGGTGTGAGCCACCATGCCTGGCTACTTCCCTATACTTCTAAGAAGCTTTCCTTTTAAAGGACAAGATATATTTTCATTCTTTTATTCAAACAAAAATATCTGTAAATGATGACAAAGTAGCAGGGAATAATATACCCCAAATACGAATACTCCACTGTTCACCCACACTGCCATCCATTGGATATCTAACCTGACTGCACACACAGTCTGAGGAGCTGACGGGGTCACTGGACACTGTACTCAGCAGTGGCTCAAGTCCCATATTTGCACAGCTGAACCTGGCCGGGCCTATGAGAGGTGCCCAGGAGGGGAGGTCACAGGGCTGTGCCTTGGGTGTCCCTTCACAGTCCTCTTCCTCTGGGTGTTGCTCCCAGCTGCTATGCAGAGGGCAGCTGTGTCCTACCCTCTGTTTTCCACTGTGATGTTTTGGCTCTGCAGCAGCCATCCATGGGCAAACACCTCTGAACCATGAGCCAGATTAAAGCTCTCCCCCTCCAACTCCCAGGGTCAGGTCCCCTGTCCCAGCAACAGGGAAGCTGACCCACACATACTGCTGATGGCGCTTGCTTCCAGTCCGTGACAACCACACATACTGCTTCTACATTTCCTGTACCCCTTGAGCACAAAAGCAATTTCTCTGTGATCTCTACATTAAACTGTTCAGCTCTGTGGTATGGGCGTTTCTAACTTTTCTAGGAAATCCAGATTGTTTTTCCAAATTAGTTGTACCAGCTTATGTTCAGATCTTCAGAAGCAGTTGATGTTTTGCCAATCTGGAAGGTGAGAGGTACTAGCTCTATGATCAGTTCTAATTCCCTGATAATGTGACTGAGCTTTGCTTCATGCATTACTGGCCATCAGGTTTTCTAATTTGATAAAATCCTCATCAGGGCCTGGAGATTTAGCTCAGTGGTTCCAGAGCCTGCCTAGCAAGCGCAAGGTCCCTGGTTCTATCCCGGTAATCATATACAATATGGGGCGTGGTGGCTCACACCCACCAGCAATCAGTACCACATACCACAATGCCAAGCATGGTGGCTCACACTGTAATCCCAGCACTCGGGAAGCAGAGGCAGGAGGACTGCTGAGTTTGAGACTTGCCTGAGCTACATAGTGAACTCAGGGCCAGCCTAAACTACAAAGTGAGACCCTGTCTCAAAATAACAACAAAAAAAATCCTCATCAAATCTTGTGTCCATGTTTCTACACATCATCTTTTCTCTATTTGAATTGTTTTAACAATACAGTTTGATAATCTTTTCATATTTATGTTAATGAACATCTCTAATGGATGGCTTAGTTTTCATTCTTATCTTTTGCTAAGTAAAAGTTGAAAAAAATATAATCTTTATTTTCTTGATAAATTAGGAAGCAAAATTAATACACAAGAATAAAGAAGAAATAAATGGAACTAGAAGCTCAAAATAAATACATTTATTTGGAATTTCCAAATGTTAACAATGGCAGAAAGAATCGGTCAGAAATAGGGAAAGTGTCAGTGTCAGGTGAAGACGGACAGTATATCTGCAGTGGCAGAAGCGATGCTGCTGAGCCACTCGGAAGGAGAGCAAGACACCAAGTGAGAACGGGAGAACAGTCACAGGTAGGGTCATGTGATTGGCTCTGCCTATTTCCTGACAGAGCAAGTAACAAAGGTGAGGTCAGACTTTGTTTTGAGAGCGCACAGATTCCACTGATCTGTGTAGTTAGGCCAGAGGTTATGGCCTACAGTCCACAAGTCTCAGTCACTGTTCTCATCACTGGGACAAAACACCCAACACCCACAACCAAGAGAGGAGAATTGTATTGGCTCATGTCTTGTCCAAAGTCCTGGCTCCAGGGCAAGACAGCATGGACATTCATAAAGCAAAGAAGAAAGGGAGGAGGTGGGGTGGGAGATAAACCCTTCTAGGCCAGGCCACTGGCAGCCACCTCCTCTGGCCAGGCCCTACCTCCTAGGAGCAAGCCAGCCACAGTTCTCACAATCTCATCTCCCTCCAAATGCCCACCTATGAGGCCCTGAGACCCTTGAGAGACATCTATGTATAAAGTGCCACACCAGAGGCCAAATATAGCCTCTTCCTATGCTTGTGAGCTGGGAATGTTATGTACTTCTTTGAATAGTTGGAAAACCCTAAAAATTGTTCTGCAATACAAGAAAACTAGACAAAATTTAAGTTTTAGTGCCCACATACAATGCTTCACTGGAATAAGCCACACTTATGTCTGACACTGCAGTCCAAGGAGAACATTTACAGTGACCCTCTGCTTCTTGTTTAGCAACATGTTTGTGCTGGTCTCAGAAAAATAAGCCGTACACAAATTTCACTTTTTTCTTACAATTACTTAGTAAATAGGAGCTGACGATTTCTTGCAAATTTGATTGACCTCATCCATGAACCCCACTTGGGCCTAAGTTTTTGGGAGTCTATAACATTTCTTTAAAAGTAATTACTGAGGGCAGGTGTGGTGGCTCACACCTGTAACCCCAGCAATGGAGAGGATTGCCGAGTTCAAGGTTTGCCTGGGCTACATAGTGAGCTCAGGGCCAGCCTGAACTACAAAGCGAGACCCTGTCTGAAAAAAAAAAAAAAAATCATACATATATTTTTTTTCTATAGGCTGATTTTGATATTTCACATTTAGGAATATATTGGTGTTCATAAGTGTTTTAATTCTTTGCTTTATCTTTACTACTAAGAAGTTGATATTTATTCCATTATAGTCTTTACTTTTGTCTTCTGTAGTTTACCAGCAATCTATTTAACTCATTTCTCCAAATAGCTAATTTTTGTTCATCTTCAATAAAGACAACTTGCTAAAGTTACAGTAACTTCCCATATCAATAAGACTAAACAATATAATAAAAGTGATGCCACCTATAACAGTTTTAAGGGTTCAGGAATTAACTTAATCAAAAACATATATAAATCTTTAAGAAAAACACTTTAATAAAACACAAAAATGATCTCAATAAGTTAAGATACATGTTCATAGGTATCTTTTTTTTTTTTTTGCTTTTTGGAGACAAGGTCTCGCTTTGTAGTTCAGGCTGGTCCTGAGCTCACTATGGTGCCCAGGCAAGCTGCCACGAACTCAGCAATCCTCCTGTCTCTGCCTCCTGAGTGCTGGGATTACAGGCGTGAGCCACCACGTCCGGCATTGAGGTATCATAATTTAATAGGCCAGTGAGTCCCAAATTCTATATTCAATCAAACTTCAATAAAAATTGTAACTCATACTTTTGAGGACTGAATAAACATATTCTAAAATAAACATGAAAAAACAAAGTCCTAGACTAGCTACATTAAATGTGAAACGAAAAGTAACAGCAAGGACCTGCATAACAGATAGCAAAACTTTCTACAAAACAAAGGCATAAGACGACCGTGGGCCCATGGCAACTGAAAAAAAGACCAGCAAATCTGAGTAGCTCTGACACAGAACCCTGCACCACGAGAGTATAACACACAAGATGACGGCATGACAGAATGAATAAGGAAATAAGGGACTCTTAATGGGTGGTGTGGCAAAATACTGACTTACCGTGTAGGAGGGGAAATCCCATCTGGAATCCTGATACCAAGGACTCTGGACTAAGGGTGAACTGTGGTCTGTTGCGGCAAGAACTGGCATAAACTATCCCCATCCTTTCTATACGCCTCTGTCTGGTTTTGTGCTACAATGCAGAACCAAAAAGTTCTAACAGAGACCACTGGCTCAGAAAGTCTAAGGTATTTACAATATGGCCCTTTAAGAAAGTGTTTGCTAATTCCTGATCTAGATTAATTAAAGAATACAAAACATAAAACTAACAGAAGAAAATATGTCAGGGTATCATTTGACTTTGACATGAGAAAGGACTTCTTAAAGCCCTAATTAGATTATAATCAGTAAGGGAAAACTCTTAAATCTGATTACACTGAAGTACAGAAAGCATTTTTACTCAATAAATGACTTTATGAATGAAGATAAATGATCGTTGATGGAAAGAAATTATGCAAATTCCAAGAGCAACAAGAAAACAATCTTGCATACATGCAATACTCCTGAAATAAAAAGAAAACAAAAGTATTCAAAGAACATCACAGAATTGAAAGAAGCCAAGTGCAGGAAAAAAAAAACCAACATATTAATAAGCATAGGAAGAGCTGCTGCCCCTCAATACACACAGAAACATAAATTAGCCAATAATGAGATGTCACTTTTACATGTATAGTCTAGCTAAAATGAAAGAGGTAAGGTTTAACAGATAAAAAGGAACTTAGTTTATACATGAATTAGCAATGTAAACCAAAATGAAAAAAGATCACTCTTTTAGAAATAAACCCCCAGGAGCAGCAAAGAGAAATGTATACCAAACTGTATCAATTAGCATCCTATTGAATATCAATATTCAGTTGTTTGCTGAATGAGTAGAAAGCTAATATATATCTACAGATACACAAATAGATATGGATAGTTTAGTGACCTTGTACTCACAACTTATACTAAGAAAATATACATATATACATGTATATATATACACACACATATATACATACATATATATATACATGTGTATATATATATACACACACACACACATATATGCATCATTATAAATAAATGAAAGTAGAGTTAAATTTCTTTTTTTTTTTTTTTTTTGAGACAGGGTCTCACTTTGTAGTTCAGGCTGGCCCTCAGCTCACTATGTAGCCCAGGCAAGCCTTGAACTCAGCAATCCTCCTGCCTCAGCCTCCTGAGTGCTGGGATTATAGGCGTGAGCCACCACACCCAGCACTGTGGTATGTGCTGTTGATTGCTGGTAGGTGTGAGTCACCACGTCCAGCATTGTATGTGGTTACCGGGATCGAACTCAAGGCCTTGCGCTTGCCAGGCAGGCACCGGAACCACTGAGCTAAATCTCCGGCCCTAGAGTTACATTTCTCACACAGTCTTGAAAGTTTTGCAAAATTGTATACACATGCAAGGTGCTCCTATATCTTCCCTCCTCTGTGCATGGTTCCTGCAGTTGCCGACAATGGCAGCCCTTGGGCCTCTCTCTGAATGCCCCCACCATGCATAACAATCAGTTGTTATCTGGATTTGCTGTCCTTTGTCACAGTTCTTATATCAACCCCTTCCTTTTCAACCCACAGCCCTTACTTACTCTAGATCAGCTCTGGATCTCAAGCTTAGAAACTAATTAATGCCTCGTAATTCCTCTTTTTTTCCTCCTTTATTTTCATTTTTCTTGTCTCTCTCCATTCTTTCCATTAGTCTTCCTCATTCTATCTATTCATCCAAACAGTAGTCTTTGAGCATCTATTATGTTCCCTACTATTTTACTGTTGGGGGTACGATGGCGATCAAAATGGACAGTCCCTATAGTTTTTTCTGGTCCTTTGCAAATATTCTAAATTCAACCATAAAACAGGTTCTTCCACTGAGCTGCTCTGTCTCTTTCACACCCTCTTCAAAAATATCTGCTTACTTTTCATGGTCCACAAGATGAAAGTCCAGACCTAGCTGGTCTGCCTAGACCCTTGAGGACTTGCTCCATTCTCTCTTATCAGCGGGGTCCCCTAGGCATCATTATGTATGTCCTGTGCTTCAGCTCAACCTGGGTCTTTATTTAAAGCCCCAACTATCACATAATGAGGTGGAACTAGGCTAAATGCAGACAGCACAAAAGCATGCACAAAAATGCAATACAAGATAGCACAGAAAATCCAAATAACAAATAAATAAAGGAAAAGAAAAGAGACTACTCGCTATTTCCCATAAATATTTTATGGTTGTCATCTTGGTGGCTGGGGACATGCTCACAGACATGCAAACTGGACTTTCCTTTCAAGCCCAGAGATGTCACTCACCCTGAATCAGGAGAACAAGGGGGGCCTGAACTGTGAAGACAAAGTTTCCCCTTAGTTCTGGGGCAACAACCCACTGAACAGAAGAAGCCCTCCATGGAGAGCCCCCGACAGGTGTAGTGCAAGCAGTGAACTGTCCAGACAGCTGGCAGCAGGCTAGATGCAAATACAGGGTTAGCCTCTGTAGCTCAGCAGGCCACAGAGTGGGCAGCAGCACAGAGAAGCAAGCAGCTGCTGCACAACCATGTTGAGGGCACAGCTGTGGCCCTTTCCATTCTCGAGAGGGTCCATCTAAGTTCTGCTCAAGTGGCAGCTGCAGAAAGCTGGGCTAACTCTGTGAAGGCAAGGCTGGGCCTGGGCCTGGTGCCCAAGTTCATGCCCAGAGGAGAATGAGAGCAACAGACCTGGAGATCTGTAGCAGAAGGCAGCAAAGGAGAACTTACAGACCATGGGAGGACCCTCAGTTCTAGCAGCTCATAAGACTTTCTGTGTCGTAACTATTTGTATATAAAGGAAATGCAATTATATTTTGACATCACAAACAGATGACACAAAGGACCCAACAGTTATATTTTCAGTTTTAAATGACAATTATATTTTGGTGCCTACTTTTCTTTTTTGTTAATAAGTGACTTTAAAAGGAAAAAAAAGTACATTCACTGTTGGATAAATTTTCCAACTGCTTCCACAAAACCTTCATAATAACAAATATCTGTTCAATGAGTGAATCATCATCTTTACCACAGAGGTGACAGCTATAACATGCTGAAGAATACTCTACATGAAGATTACACTAATGTTACATTTATAAGAAGACAGAACAGTGACCAACATGGTGAGTGCATGAAAAAAATGTGTCCTTAAGCAAAACCAAATCAACTCACTAGTGATCATTGCTCCGGTTACTGAGGCCAGAAAGCCGACGCTGACTGCAACGACAGAGATCACTCTTCCGTGCCTGTGCCTCTGCAGCATCACAAACATCAACACTCCCGCAGCACCATGGACAAACAGGGAGGAGAAGAGAGCCCAGAGAAAGATCCAGTACCACATTTCTGAAAGGGAAAGCACAGTGTTAATCATCAGCACACCAAGAGCCACCTGGAGAAACCCAGTTATGATGGAACATTTGTGACTAGGGCAGGTTCAATGAGAGACTGCATCTGGATGCCTAGCACACTACCTGACGCACAGGGGTACTCAGTCACAGCAGGCACCATCGTCATCAGCGTGGCGGGGAGTAAGGCGAAGGCCACACTCTAATTCCCTCTACATGTTCCCACTAGATGGCCACCTCCACTATCTCCTAAACCCCATACATATGCAAACCCCTTGTAATTAATGATAAATTAATTCATTTCCATTTGATATAAAATTTTTTACACTAAAGGGTGGTAAAATGCCTAATTCAATTCAGAAGTCAGACATGATTTTATTTGTTAGGACTTTAAGAATTTCATGCAATTGCCCCTGTGGCTCTCAACCTTACGTAATTCTGATTGGTTGGTTTTGCCTCTGGTCATCCTAACAGTGCTTCCCCAGAGCTTTTTCAACTACATTCTTTTGTTTAGTGTGTCCTCAATCAATTGTTCACTGATGTTTCAGTTCATAAACAGTGAACAAGCACTACTTTTACTGTCTCTCTAGCATTCTTCTCTTTCCTTAGGTATCCTCCTACCTCTCAACCAATCCATACTATGAAAGCCATAATGCAGAGAAAGAAATTTAAAAAAGATCTGCCAAAGACTAGTGACAGCCAAATCCCCTGGTCTAGTGATTTCTAAGGTCTGTTACATTGCTCTCTTTAGATACAACACATTATCCCAGTTATTTACAATAAAAATCCCTTTTATTTAAACAAGTTCAGGTAAGGTTTATTACTTATAAATAAAAGAAATGACTCAAAAAATGTGTAGCTGTTCCCTTGAGAGTCATTCCTGGAATACAAACATTCTATCATGTAGTCTGTACTCTCATCTGCTATGTGTCCTAATGAGTCACTCTGTCCAGTATAAGTCAGTAAAACAGTCATAAATAAAAAGCACAGAATTAATTAAAATAAATTCATGTAAACATCATTGAAGTATGAGTATAAAATGTTTGTGGGAATTTAAAATGGTGCAGCTGCCATAAAAAACTGTATGCCAATTCCTCAAAGAAACTAAAAATAGAATAACCATATGATCTGGCACTTTCACTTCTGGTTATATACCCCAAAACAATGAGCTTTCAAGAGAAAGCACAACCATGCTCCAAACAGCATTATTTGCAATAGCTAAGGGGCAGAAGCAACCCAAGTGTCCATCAATAGACAAATGGATAAATAAAACACTGCATATACATATAACAGCAAATTACTCAGGAAGTTCGGTCACATGCTGCAACATGAAGAAGCCTTGAGGACAGTATGCTCAGTAAAATACACCAGTCACAAAAGACTTAATACTAGGATTGTTGATATGAGGTTCCCAAGTAGTCAAACTGATGGAAACAGAAAATAGACTATTGGCTACTTGGGGCTGTTAGGATGAGAAAGGAGAGCTGTTGGATCTAATAGGAACAGAGTTTCAGTTTTGCAGGCTTTAAAGAATTTGGAGATCTGTTGCAAGACAATAATAATATACTCAACATTTATCAGACTATACACTTAAAATAGTGACTTTTATGTTGTATTATAAAAATATATTTAGCTTTTGACCCTAGTTCCCAGCACTGAACTCTTTACACTTTCCTGACAGTCGGAGGTGCTTTTGTTATGAGTCTCTTCTGATTATACTCAGTTTCTGCCGATGAAGTGACATGCTGGGGGCTCCTCTCTAGCCTCCACATGGGTCTGGTCACCAAAAAGACCTGTGAGTACAGGGCTGCAGCTGTCAGCCCAACACCAACCTCTAGAAGGGAAGGTGCGGGAGGCTGAGCTCATGAGAACTCATGAACTCCGGACCTCTCAGCACAGACTGGGCACTAGGAGGGTGGTGCCCTCTGCAGACGCAGCATCTCCTTGATTTCCACTCTTGTCAGGCCTTCTCCCGTGCATGTCTTTCACCTACAGGCTCCCAAGCTGTGCCCTTTATAATAAGCAGGCAAGAACAAATGAGTGGTTTCCTGCCTTCTGAGAGCTGTTAGAACAAGTTTTCAAACCCCGTGGGAGGGCACAGGAGTCTCAATTTACAGAGATTCAACCAGACTGCATCTAAACACAGGCAGCCCTGTGGGACTGTGCCCCAAACGTATGGGATCTGATGACAGGACCCAGAAATTGAGCTGGTGCTCTGGACAATTGCCTGGTGTGGAAAAACACATACTGGTCACTAAATTATTCTATATGAGGATAGAGGAAACACTGCGTGGATTTCCTCATAGATAGGTTTTTAAACTACTATTAACATATGTAAAAAATGTAAAGCGTGGAGATTCCAGGTACCCCCCCAATTTAAAGCATGAATATAAATTCAAAACAACTCTTTATGTCTAGATCATAAATGACAGAAAGTTAACAACAAAAACTTTTAAAAAATAAAGAGAGGTGTTGGCATGAAAAGGCAACAGAATAGATCTGTGTGGCAGTGGGATCTTTGTGGCACTGTGTAGGGAGGCTGCGGTGGTGACACAAATGATATGGACAAGTGATAAAACTGCCACAACTAAAGACAGATTCAGATGAGTCCAGTATATGAGCAACATCGATGAAGTCTGAATATGGATGGTAGATTGTATCAATGTCCGTATCCTACTTAAGATGTTGTGGTTTTCAGAGTTGAATAAACTGGATAAATGGTATACAGGCTCTCTATGTATTAGTCCTTAACTTTGGAATGTGAATGTTACAATTACTTCAAACTAAAACGTTAATTTTTAAAAAGAAAGGGAGTAATATAGAAAATTTTTTTTAAAACCAGCTATCCTTTGCCATATTCATAACATCTGACATACAAAATGTACTCAAATAATGTGAAGTCATTTCAAAGAAAAGATGTTTGATCTTTTTCTTTTACAATTTGTGTTAAAATACCATGCAGACCTCCTGATTGTGTAGCAGCCAGACACTTGTGATTAAGGAAAACAGGTAAAGCTTGCCTTTGAGAGGGTTTTCTCTTCCAGCTTGTAGACTGTCACTGCCAAATCGATTCAATTTATAATAAATGCATTAAAAATTAAAGTTTAACTTCCTCAGCAAGTATTTGTATATTAAAAGACAGACTTTCCCAAAGTAAGCCTAATGAAGTGAAAATATAAGGATGCTACAATATAAAGGGTGCAGGGAGAGCTTTTCATCATGTAGCTCTTTCTGAGTCTTTCTCTGAGGAAAAGAAAGGCTCTCAATCTGCTATTCCTCCATAAGAGAAACCAAGGATATGCCTCGTATCCCAAAAGCCTGCTGAGGAAAGCTTAAAAGACCTATGCCACACAAGGCCTTTTGTCTGTTCTTGTAATACAATTTAAGGGAACAATTTCTGACCTGTATTTAACATTAGAAACAAGACATTATCTGATATCATAAAAAGTAGTATTATTTGCCTATTGAATATACTATTATGGACCTCATCAATAAACAACTAATAACAAGGAAAAACACATTTTAAATTTAATATTTTATAAAATCCAAGATTGAAAAAAATCTTACAACTAAAATGAACTCTTAAGCAATGACCAGTCTTGACTGTCTCTTAGGCAAATGACTTAAATGACCCCAAACTCAAGGTTACTTTCATGCTTCCTGTTCTTTTTTAAAAACTCATAGTATATACCATTTATCATGGAAAAAACTGATGAGAATATTTAGTTATGCTAGGCTTCATTTTACCACCCTTATTTGAATGACCCACTAGATCAGTGTAACGGTAGGTAAGCGGGGCCTCCAGAGGTCTTGCTCTCTGGATAAGCATGTCTGTCCAAGGATCCAGTCACACCTGGCATGAAATCTATGCTTGGTTCAGAGTGAAAGAACTGCAGGACCATACAGAGGAATAACAGGTATCCAGGAGACCACAGAAGAACAGGTCACTAAGAGGGCAGGGAGAGAACATCACAGCCTTGTCTTACCTAATCCAGGGGACCCACTGAACACTGGATCTCTATGACAGAGTCAACTGAAGAATTTGTCCCTGGATGATTATACTAAAACCTACTAAACCCAAAAGCTAAATCACATATTAACAGGAAGTTTTTCTGATATATGTAGTACAAGGAAATTGAAAGCATTATTTCTAAACTGATTCTACTACATAAATTCAGCCAAGTATGAATCCCACATATCAAGAAGAATCTCACCTGTCCCTTGACTTAACATTTTTTTCCCAGAGAATATTATATTTGGGTATGCATGACATGAGGTGATAGGAAGTAGATGCTGGGATCACTATGGTTAACCTTAGCAGGTTGGAAACCAAAAAGATGCCAAGTGTTATTAAACAGTGTAAAAATCAGAAAGAATCACATGAATCACACTAACCTTCACAGCCAAGTTTGGGCATAACTGTCACCAACCATGTCCAAATAACCAAGGTCTGGTTGATGGATATTATCTGCAATACCCAAAATGTTATTTCCCTTTCCACAGAAAGATGATACTTCCAGACAAAATGATACTTTATTTTGTAGCTAAAATAGGACTTTCTGATTTGCAAGTAATGACTCGGACCACCAAGCAATATGGGATACAGTTCAGAGCAATACTTGCTTAGCTTGAGACAAGAAATGGTAGCTCTTAAATCACAGCAGAATTTGAAGGGCCAGGTACAACTGCCTAGACTACACAACTGAGGTGAACACCAAAGGCCTACGGCTTTTCTTCCAGACCACACCCCACCTAGTCCAAGCATCTGGAAACTCGGCAACTGTAAAGGACCCTACATGATGACTTTGCTAGTGCTACATAAAACAAATGTTTTAAAAGTGAAATACACAAAATAACAGACACTGCAAAGCACCTCTTGCATACAATCACTAACCCACAGGAAAAAAATATGCCTTCTTTCTGGGGACATCTCACAGAACCTTCCTGGTAGTTTTCCCTTACAAGGATGTCTATAATTTCCATCTTAGGGATAATCTTGCCTGGGTTGTTACAGTGTATTCATTTATGTTTTGGTGATAGAATAGTTAGGAGGGTTATGATTTGTTCCAGCCTCCAAACAATACTAGAAATAGCTCTGTTCCCAGTCTACAATGCTCATCAGCCTTGGTTACAAAATCACTAATTATCTTCTGTACTTTTGTTTTTAATCTCTGAACAAATATAGTTATAAGAAATGGATTTCGCTAGATGTCTAGGAAATACTGAGTTAAGACAAGTAAAAAGATGGATATTGTTTGGTTTTACTTGTCATAAACAAGTAGAAGAAAACAATGATGATCTTTACAAACAAGATAGATGGTTGATATTATTTCATATCTTCTTCACTGTTTAACAGTCTGAAATAGTTTTAAATTCTTTATTGCACATACACTTCTTTGAAAATTAAAATGCTCTGCTACACCAATGGCTGCTCCTGACAATTACCTATGATGTCACTAGAACAGTCTGTGGAGAAGAGACCTAAAGAACAATATATGTATTTATCAAATTTCTCTAATAGTCATAGTGTGCAGTACAAATGGAAATCATTATTCAAGGCTAAAGTTACATAAAAGGTATTTACCAAAATATCACAATCTCATAAAAATTAATATCTCACTAGCCAAGTATTAAATATATGTATATATTTTTTCTTTTTGAGACAGGGTCTCGCTTTGTAGTTCAGGCTGGCCCTGAGCTCACTATATAGTCCAGGCAAGCGTCGAACTCAGCAATCCTCCTGTTTCTGCCTCCTGAGTGCTTATTAAATATATTTTTAATCCTCAAAATAAGAGCATTCAACCTTTTTAATAATGTTACTAACAAGCTATTCTAAAAACTTATGTGTTCAACATATTGTGCCTTAACATGAAAATACCACACCTGTAAAAGACATTTGGGAGATGTTCATAATTTTCTACCCTTCTTCACGTAGTCTGTATTATATTTTTAAATAATCTGTGTTCAAATTAGATGATGCAAAGCATTTTTTTTTCATTCTATAAGATCCCAAGTATGAGACTACATCATGTTTCGCTCATGTCCATTACATTTCTCACAGCAGAGCCCTCTGAATTTGGGGACATATCCATGCATTTATCAGCTCTCTGGGAGATGGCACACTGCAAAGGAAGGCCATGAACCATGGCCAGGCCACCACTTGTCTCTCGAGAGTTTGAACTAAGAATGATTCTTATATTTAGGAAAGGTTACATAAAAATAAAAAACACCAGTATGTCATGACAAGAACTTGCACAAAATTCAAATTGCAGAATCGACAACATTTTACTGAAACCATGATATGCTTCTGCGAGGACTATGTTCATGCTACAGTGCAGAGCCGAGTAGCTGTGACAGACACTGTATGACCCACAAAGCCAGAAGTGTTTCTGTATTCACTACTGGCTAACCCTTTGTTTGTGGAGGATGGGGATTAAACTCAGGGGCTCACACATGATAAGTATGTGCCCTACACTCTCAGCTCTGAAAATATTTTTTTCTTTTTATCATTCAGAAAAAGTAAAACTCTATTACTAAAAATACAATATTTTCTTCTTTATAAAAAGTTGACCAACTTTTGGCTAGATGACTTCAAAAATATGTCCATAGGGGTTAGGATCCCCACAACCACCAAAAATTACAGTCACAGTACTTTCATGTTTTATCAAGATTGACATCTGGTTATTTAGTTAATGACACTTTGATGGCCTCAGGTAGTTCTGAGCATGCCACATATACTACGTGATACATGTCCTCAGTGAAAGGGATACATATCCTCAGTGAAAGGGACACTTGTCAGCAAAGATCTGAAAGGAGTCATTGTCACAGTGAATCTTAAAAAACAAAAAGGAATTAACCACATGCTAATAAGCATGTTAAAGGGGAGCATGGCACTCTTAGTCTTGGAGTTAGTCACTTGGAATGGATGAAAAACAATGGTGATGACTTGATTCCACTCCCAGAAGTTCTAATTCAATGGGATTGTGTAGATTGGGCATTAGCATTTTTAAAAGTTTACAGTGTGATTCTCAGATACAATCATGAATGAGAAACCATTGCTATAAGAGACCGTGTTCAAATAATTCAACTGTGTATGACCACAAAAACCTGTAATTTAGCCAAAGCCAAAAAAAATTATGCAAAAAGGAGGGTACGGATTATACAGGTACATGGGCATCAGAGAGGCTTGGAATGCAGAATGTCACAGACCCTGAAGAACATGGACTTTATGAAGAAGAGGAAAGTTATGGACAGCCAAGAGAAGAGAGGGATGCATGGATAGATGA
>PVIC010007643.1:0-32313 GCA_004025085.1 Thryonomys swinderianus | reverse complement strand
TTTTTTTTTTTTTTTTTGAGACAGGGTCTCGCTTTGCAGTTCAGGATGGCCCTGAGCTCACTATGTAGCCCAGGCAAGCCTCAAACTCAGCAATCCTCCTGCCTCTGCCTCCCGAGTGCTGGGATTACAGGCGTGAGCCACCACACCCAGCTCTCCTCCCTTTTTGGAAACATGTTGCTCCAGAAGTACCTAAGTTACCTAGGCTGAGATCAACAGTGCAATCTTCCTGCCTCAGCCTCCCAGTTTTGGGATTACAGGCATGCACCACTACATCCGACTAGAACATTTTAAATAAGAAAGCTATACAATTAAAATTTACCTTTTTAAAACATTACTTGGATACAGAAGTGGGACTAGAAGGGAAGAGTGATTGTTAAGATTATGTCAGAGTTCAAAAAGAAATTAAGGTACAGACATAGGCACTGAGTGTTCTAAGAAATCCTCAGAAGGACTGCTACACAGGGGTAATGATGGGGCAAGACAGATGCCACATGTGGCCTCCTAAATACTGGGGGCAGACACCTGGACAGAGGACAGTGATGTCAGATTTACAAGCATGGACAGGTAGGTTTGGTCCTTGTCCAATACTCTTCTTCAATGTTAGTGAGGATTTAAATTAGTTCTTACATTTAAATTTCAATTAAAAAGGACAGAAGCTGTCCTTTTTTTTTTTTTTTTGAGACAGGGTTAGAAGAATTTTAACTCCCACCCTAACAATGAGTAAGAGGTAAATAGCAGAATTTTAAGTTTTCCTTAGCACAGCATCAGGAGAGGCAACAAGACAACAAAGTTGTTACCCAAATTCCAAAGAGGGTCAAATACCCCCATGGAGGGGGGACACACAAACTGCGTTACCTGTGAGAAAGCACAGGAGCTGGAGGTGGGCACCATACAAGTGTGTAAGAAGAAAGCAGCTGCTGTTTTCATAATGTTAAAGACCAACTGTGGGCCACCCCAGCCTTGGCTAAGAAAATGAAGGACCTCTGGGTGCTCCCCACAAACAGTGGGGGGTTAACGGGGGGCTGGAGCAAGCACTTCTGAGGTACAGGCCAAGAGCAAGTGACCACTGCATGCCAGGGGAACACAGAACCCCTTCTCTCTTTCTATAAACCCTTGAAACTCTTGTCATGCTCAGGGAAGAGCAAAAACCCGCTGCAGCTGCAGTTAGAGAAAGGTAGAAGGAAAAAAAATCTATCATTAGAAGAAAGCAAAAAAGCACCCAGGCAGGAGAGGTCTGTTACTGCTGAGGAAAGGATCAGAAATCCCTCCCCCAGACCAGTCACAGACCCAAGGGGAAATGTGGCCCCCACAGCTCAGACAGGCAGCGAGGCTGACAAGGCCCTCACCTGGAGACTGCACCACACAAACCATGTATGTGCCAGACCAGAACCAAACAGTACCCGACCGAACTTCAGGCGCCAGCAGCCCAGGATGAAGGGAACATGCCTGTGTGGAGAGGGAGCAGCCCTTTGTGAGCAGCTCGCAGACAGGCAAGAGCTGAGGATGGAGTACCACCCTCAGCACCCAGACCAGGGTGCAGCACTCAGCTCGTGACCTAAGCAGATGGCAACAACAGCACCTCTATGGAACACAAAGCATGGGATGTGCTAACAACCACAGGAGACAGCAAAACACAAATTCAGTTCCCCTCCTGCGTAGACGCTATCAGCTCTTCACCCTCCTGGTCTAACAGAAGCAGCCCATTTTCAGGAACAAGTATATGTACCTCTGCCTGCATACTACATCCTGCATCTGATCAAAACCAAACAATATGAGGTGTACTTACAAAAACAGAAAAAACAACCCACTCTTAAAAGATAAAGCAATGGACAGAACGTAACTCACAGATGACCCAGTTTGTGGAACCACCACACAAAAACTTGAAAATAACTAACATTAATATGTCAATGACTCTAATAGAAAGGGTGGACATGTGAACAGCTGGGAAATTTCAACAGATGATGGAAACTCTTGAGAATCAAAAAGAATTAAAATTATCTTTAAAATAATCTTTAAAAACCTGCATCTGAAATGAAAAAAAAAATGCTTTGAATGGGCTCACCAGCGGATTTTTCATAGACGAGCAAAGAAAAAAAATATCATTGGAATTAGGGACAGATTAATAAAATTATTAAAATTGAAATAGAAGAGAAAAAAGTGGGGAAAAAGGAGAGACTGTGTAAGAGCTACAGAAGAATTTCAAGTGGTTTAACATACATGTAACTGGAATTCCAGAAAAAGGAGAGAGAGTTTGGGAAGAAAAGCTATTTGAAGAGACAGTGACTAAAATTTTTCAAAAAACAATAAAAGGCATAAAATTCTCAAAAAAAAAATAAAGCATGGTAAATATGCCCCTCACTAAACCAAACCCAAAAAACCCTCAAAACCAATAATAAAACAGATGTAAATCACACAGATATAACAAATACCTAGACACATTGCAGTTAAATGACTGAAAACTGAAGATAAAGGGAAAGTACTGAGGGCATTCAAAGGAAAAGTGGCACAATGCAGAGAAGAATATAGAGTAGGTACAGCAAATTTCCTGTCTGAAAGTTTCAAATGGGAAGATGATGAATTGGCATTTTTAAGAAAATACTGAAAAGGAAAATACCACAAAGCCAGAAATATATTCAACAGAAGTAGTTTTGAAAACTGAAGGCAAAATGAAGATCTTTGTGCAGAAAGAAAAGGTTGGGAGAATCAACTGCCAACAGACCTATGCTACCATGTATGTTGAGGAAAGCTCTTCAGACAGCAGTGTGATCCCAGAGGCAACCTTAACTCTACATAAAGAAATATGCAACGAAGTTATATAAATGAGGGTAAATACTTTTTTTTTTACTCACTTAAACTCCTGTTTTTGCCAACTTGACACACTAACTTGACACATAATTTAAAGCTACTGTAGATAGCTTTAAGTTGTCTGCTTTTTTCTTGAGAGCAAAATGCTAGTTTTTAAAATCAACTGACAACTCCAAAAGCTGCTTTAACATACTATCTCTTTAAACTTACAGTAAGACTGTTTATTGCACACTTAAATTATCCTTTTGCTTGCTAAATATATAAATTCAGATTACAAATTACAATAGCCATCATTGAATCCTAAAAGTGAATTCTTAGGAAAATAAGTTTATAATTTAAAACAATTATCGTAACATTTGCTTTCAGATACCAGGTCGAGGTTATTTAAAATAGCTCTGTACAAAGTCACAGTTCATAAACGATGCCATTTAATTTCTTTTTCCACATAACTGATGGCTCAGTTATAAAAGTATAAGGATTAAGTATAAAAGTCTGGATCTATTATGAAGGTATAACAGTAATTATATACTATTTTCAATGTTACTACTTGTATGCCCTCAAGCTACTTAAATAATAAATGTTCTTTAAAAAACGTTGAGTCAGTAACAACATACTTTTGGAATCAGATACTGAGCTAAAATATCTCAATAAAAGGTAAAATGTTTTCACTCTCATGTAATATTCCCAAGGAACATTTATAGAGAACTCTGAGCATACATACATTATACATACATCATTGAGCACAACTTATAATGAAACTCTCAATACAACACCTAAAATTAAAGCTAAATATGGAACCAAATAAATGAATGGCGTATCAGGAAATATAGCACCATCAGAAAAACATGGTGATACAAAACAAGGTCAGATAACAAATATCTTAAGTATTATTCTGACAGTAATCCTAAGGAAGCAATTATATAATTGTAGATATATATCTTTCCCTACATATTCTGTATCCATTCTGCATACAGAATCCAGAATTGGAAGGAATCTTTAGATATGGAGTTTAGATGTTTCAAACCAAATATCCCAAACACAGATTTTCTTAGTTCTCAACCTTATCCTATAAGTAGGCTATTAAGGGTCTGAAGAAATTCCTAAAATAGAAAGTTGTTTAACCTCAAAGATTAAAGAAGCAAGCCAATACACTAATACATAAGTTGTTTCCAAAGCTCCAAATGAAATCTCCAAACATTTAACTCCATTAACTTCTAGATCAGCTTTCCTTAACAACAGTATGACAGTTACTGGCATTAGACAGTATCATAAAGACAGCTATGATGATGGGCCAGAGGATTAGCTCAGTGGTTCCGGTACCTGACTCGCAAGCACAAGGTCCTGAGTTCAATCTCGGGTAACCACATACAATGCTGGGCATGGTGACTCACGCCCACCAGCAATCAATACCACATACCACAGTGCCGGGCGTGGTGGCTCACGCCTGTAATCCCAGCACTCGGGAGGCAGAGACAGGAGGATTGCTGAGTTCGAGGCTTGCCTGGGCTACATAGTGAGCTCAGAGCCAGCCTGAACTACAAAGCGAGACCCTGTCTCAAAAAAAAAAAAAAATCATCACGTGTTAGTTTCATTTGTTTCTAGGACAACACCATGTCCCAGGTAGTTACTCAAATGCTTGCTGAAGGGATTGGCTGTGGCAATTTTTCAAGTCCTAACTTACATGTTCTGTGAGCTGGGGCAAGATATTCTCTGCAGTGTTTCCTCACTTTTAAGATGGAGTTACTAACAGTGCCTGCCTCCTCATGGGATTACTACTGAACTTTAAATAAAATAATACTTGCGATGTTCTTAGAAAAATGTCCAGCATACTATAAAGTGTTAGAGAAAATATTAACTACTGAAAGTAAAATTTCTGAAAAGAACACTATAACTCCACTCCTTTAATACAGAAATCCTGGGTATGAACTGTTGCAGGTACAAATTATTTAGAAGCTAGAGTGAATCATGAGAGATATTAGAAAATGAGTGTACATTTAGATACATGTGGCAGTATACTAAAGGGAGGGCAATAATGGAATGTTAATAAGCTAATGTTAACTGAAATCACTCTTTGAAACCATTATCACTTTTCTACAATTCCTAATGAAATAAGCATACATAACAGTGTATACATAGTATAAGTATATATAATAATGATGACAAATCTTTTAAAGCTTTCAGTGACACAAACAGCCTGCTCTGGCACTCACTGATGCTGTAGCCTTGCCATCCCTGACATTTACGCTCCCAGATCACATTCTAAGACGTACAGTGCAACATAAGAAATTGGAAGCAAGTGGAAAGTCATTCGCTTGGGCTTCAGCTGCTGAGCTCTGCTTAGCTCATTAGATGGAATGAACCTGACATTCTCATGAGACCTCTTTTAAACATGTTGCTATTGCCATTCAGCAGTCTACGATCAATTTTATTGCTACAATACTATGTCACTAAAAATACATAATTAGGCCAGCACACCCTATATAAATAATCACGTATAATAAATTACATGGACACTTTAATGAAGTGAAATATATGTGAAATACTTTACACAGTACCTGACACAGGTAAGTGTTGAATAATTCTAAACACATCTCATAGTAAGTTCAAGAGCTACACTCTGGGATCTTTTCTTACAGCTCACCATTTCTAATTCCAATTTCCTCTTCTGGTCTCAATTCCTCCTTGCTCTCCTGTTCAGGCTTCCTTTGTACATGAAAAACACCTGTAGTAACAGGTGATACCTCTTCAAGACTGTTTTACTTTACTGGACCTTCCTTTCAAATACTAAACAAAACAAGGATAAATGAATTTTATTCAAATAGTTAACTACTAAAGTCAAAATAATAGTTTAAGCAGTCAAAAAAATAATCTAGAAACAGCTTTAAGTTTAAGAAATGCAATCTGGAGCTTAGACTTCTCATAGTCAAAGGATATGGATTTATACATGATTCAAAAATAATGGGATGGCAATTAAGAAAGTGGAGGCATAATGGTGAATTGTCATTTGTAAAAACTTAGGGCTATACTTCTAATGTACAGGGTGCCTCCTAAAAAATTAAATGCCACGAAGTACCAATCTTACTAACATATAATAATTGGTTCTGTACCTCAAAAAGGAAGGAAATTCTCAAATATATTTCAGGGAAAGTAAATTGTGAAGCACAAACACTTAAAAGTAGCATATGTGATAAAGGCTAGATTTACAAAATATAAATAACTCTAAGTGAACATCTGAAATACATCTATAGAAACTCACCTGGAACCGAGCACTTAGGAAGAGGAACTGAACTCAAGGGTAAAGAACAACACAGGCTACACAGAAAAAAGCCTCACTGCTTGGGAGCACCACGTGTGAACTACTGCAGATAATATGGGTACAAAACAACTGTTGTTCCCTCTTTCTTTTGGCTGACACTGAATATCAACACTAGAACAGCTTCGTAATTATAAATCCAAAAGAGAACTACAACAGTGTGCATAGGGTTATTAGAAAAAATAAGCACATGCATATATAAAGAGTCACGGGCCAGGCATGGTGGCTCATGCCTGTAATCCCAGCACTCCAGAGGCAGAGGCAAGAGGATTGCTGTGAGTTCAAGGGTAGCCTGGGCTACAGAATGAATTCAGGGTCAGCTTGAACTACAAAGAGAGACTGTTTTGATTCAACAGGCATTTTCACCTTTACAATGGTGCAAAGGCAGGTCATATGATCATCCCATTTTTTGCTTTGATATAATTAATTACACAAGCTATTTAGCAGTTAATGAAGTAAAACAGATTTTGACTTAGATAATATACCCAACTAGGCTAATGTAAGTGTTCTGAGAACATTTAAGGTAAGCTAGGCTAAGTCAGCTGTAGTATTTGGCAGGACAGAAGTAGTAAGTGCATTTTCAATTTACAAAGTGCTTATCAGGACATAACTACCAATAAACTCTAGAGCATCTATATATAAAATGTATATATATTACACATACATATATGTGTGTGAAACTTTTTATTGCAGTTTGAGTTCCCAGCCCTCCAATGTTTATTATCAATAGAGAGTGGGAGGAACTGCCACCCTGTTTTGGCTGACAGAGAGAAGAGGACCTGATTCAGCCATTACCTTATTCCCAGGGACCATCTCTTTCCCAGTATGGCACTGTGTTTGGCCAGAGATTTCAGGACTCTGTCTTTTTCTAAGTAAAAATTCTTCTCTAAACCCTTAGCAACCAAATTTGGGTCAGAACACAAAGTTGAGAGCCAAAGCAGTTAACAAAAATTAAAGTAAAGCAGAAGGATACATTTGATATTAGATAATTTTTTTTAAATTTCAAATTACCCATGAAATTGAAAAAGTAGACATAACATCACTCTAATTTTAGATTGAGGGGTACAAATCCAAAATATAGTCAAGACAAAGAAAAAGCACTTGAGAAAGGAAGCATTCATTGCTAGTAAGCTGAAAAAAAGGATGTATCCATAGGACAGAAAAACAAGTGACAGACTGAACTTGGTAGGATTTCTAAAACAGACTATCCAAAGGTGGATTGTTAACTTTTACAAAGGCAATGGTAACTTAAATTGTATAAGGTATTACTTTTCAGTATCTTGTTTCTCCCAGCATCTTTAACCTGCCGGGCAAATTATAGTAGCCACCTCTACACACACACACACACACACACACACACACACACATACACACGGCCTATTCAAGATTTCACTTTGATTTTAGCTACCTGAAGAAAGCTGTGATCCAAAAACAGTAAATGCAAAATCACAGAAATAAACAATGTCTACGTTTTGAATTGTTCACTGTTCTGTGTAGTATGATGACATGCTCTACCCCACCGGACTCAAATCACCTCTTTTTCTGTCATGTCAACACCACAAACAATACCTGCCTGTTAGTCATTCAGGAGCCATCTTGGTCATCAGACAGACTGTTGTGGTATCACAGGGAGTATGTGCAGGTAACCTCTACTTGATAATGGCTCCACAGCATAACAATCCTGGCAATTTTATTATAATACATAGGTAAAATTGCTTTTATTATTAGTTATTTTTGTTAGTCTCTTACTGGGCCTAACTTATGCATTAAGCTCTATGATAAGTATGGATCTGTAAAAAAAAAGAACATCATGTATATACAATTTAGTATTCTGAAGGTTTAAGCTTCCCCCAGGGGGTTTTGGAATGTAACCCTCAGGACAGTGGTAGTGAACCAATGGTACTTTAAGACAAAAGATTTTAATGTACAAGTTCTTTATTCTAAACTAAAACCTCAGTGTTCAGGTTCAATTGCAGGGCTGGGATTTTGTGATACATTAGTGGGCCTAGGGTTGCAGTCTGAGCTTGGGTGGGTCTAAAAGGTCCACCATCACTGATGGTAAAGATAAAGTTCCATTCACACATTCTCAAGCTTTCTGGGACAAATACTTACCAGGCTCATCTCTGTTTTCAAAGTGCTGGGAACCAAGCTAGGGATTCACACAAATGAGCAAGTGCTCTACCAGTGAGCTACATCCTGGCGCCAGGCTAATCTTAAATGCCAGCACAGCAAGTTTTGTAATCTCTCACACCAGTCTGGGTTAAGAAGCTACTTGGGACAGAAAGGAAAAGGCATGGAATAAGAGGCACGACACAGCAGCTCCATCCCGGCCTCCACCACTAAATAACCGCTAGATCCCAAGCAAGTCACTTCACCTGTGGACAGGGTGGTATTTCATTATTTCTAAATTGATGTAGCGTGTGCTCACTTCGGCAGCACATATACTAAATTGATGTAGCGGTAGCTATACAATGTTAGGATGTTTCTGTTCTCATTATTTTATTTTAAATTTTATTTCTATCAAAGTAATACACCAGACTCCTTAAAGGTCAATCTCTTAAGAATGTTGACCTATTTTCACACCTTGCCTATAATATATAAAGAGAAAAGCAGCATCACAAAAAGAAGAAAAAAAAGAACTGAGGGCTCAATTTTTTCATTTGGTACTTAACAGATTTCTGTGATTCCTTCAGTCATTTCTTAAACCAAATCGATGTGATTCTACAATATGCTCCTGTGTCTTTTGTTTCATTTCCAAGTTTATTCTGTTAACAAAAATGCCTTTTCACTTAATAGTATGTATCATGACTTGAAGAAAGTAATTTTTTAGAATTAGCTATTCCAGAGAATCAAGTTACTTTGTTTCAATTTCTGAAACAATAAAATAAGGATAAACAATAATCCCTGTAAAGACTGTTGAAAAGATTAAGTAAAATACATGAAAGCGTGGTGCCAGGCACAGAATATGCCTGCGATCAATAAACATTTGCATGTATTAAAGGCGTGTGGGAGAACAATTATCTGTAAAAGATGCTTAACCATCTCATTCCTCATCAACAGCATATTTACTTCAAGAGATGTGGCTGAAAAACAATGCAATCTAAAATGTTTAAATTGTATAAGCACTAGTTAGTGTTTTAAAAGTTCAACTCAATAAGCAGATATTTAACATTTACTATGTGCCACCTACTATAATACTAGAATTCCAGAATTCGAAGACAAACAATAGCCTCACCCTTACAAACCTCCCAATCTAGAAGAGACAAAAATGCCAATGCAATTAAAAATACATAAATATGTGCAAGAAGCAGAAATAGAAGATGAAGCAAGAAACGAATTCTGCCTAAAAGGAATAAAGAAGACGTAGCTCAATAAAGTAGCATGGTAGAGAGGAAAGAAGAGTTACACAGGCAAAGACTTGGGTCTAAAACTATCTGGCCATTTACTCGCCTATGACACATGGGTGGCAGTTTAGCGCATCTGAGTTTTCTGGTAAATACACTTTGAAGAGTTATTCTTGATACCTGAAATAATATACATAGAGTATGTAAAACAGCAAGCACTCAATAAATCATAACTATCTTGTTTTAGATGGAGCTGTTTGCTTGTTTTTAATAGACTTTTAAATGTCACCATATCTAGCATCTTTTGAATAATGATCAGCCTACATACACAACTTCAAAGGTCACCCATACAGTGAAGGCCATAAGGGACCATTTCATATGTCACCACTTAAAGACAGCTGCTTTTTGTAAATACTGTGGTTCCTTCTGTGGGTTCTCTCACCTGCTAGCAAAGGCCATTTCTGTTACTTTTTAAATTTTTATCCTGGTGCTAGAACTTGCCTACTTAGGCCCTGGTTATTTAGTACGGTCCAATGTTCCTCCATCCTACTTCAGGCCTACTTTTAGGTGTCCTGCATAGGCTCATGAAATGACAAGGTCTGATTGGCAATTGGCAATTAACAAGATCATATCAAGAGACGACAGAGGCTAACTCTTGGTTGTGATCTATATTGACCTAATGGTTGACTTGTGGAACTGGAAGCCACTATAATGGTGAGAATCTTAAACATACAAATACTAACTCTGGCCAAGAGAGAATATTTACATTACATTCAATCTATCCCAAAACTTTCTCTGAATACCCACTGATGACCTTAGTTAGCCATTAGCATACACAAATATATTCCATGAAGTCCTTACCTAATGAAGCAATCTACCTCTAAATTATTAAGTGATATTTACATCAGCTTAATTTTTCAGAACTATAAACACACGTTTATGACCTGCAACCAAGTAAAGTCAGCTTGCTCCAAGTACATCTTAAAAGTGAGGTTACCATGTAGCCATGCACATGAAAGGAAGTTAGTGCCCATAAAGTTGTCTTTAAATAATTCCAAAAGCTATTCTGGGAATAACTTCAGTACCATGCCAGATTTTGAACATACACACACATATGCCTATATGTCCACATTATTAACCAATTTGACATCTATTTTGAAATACTAATGTTCAATTAAAATTGACAGCCCTACCCATTTTGTTATTAAATCGTATGTTTTTCTCTGAAAAGTCACTGAGGGCTCACCAAAAATTACGACTCAGTCTTCTTTTTGTAAATACTACTCTTTAGAAACTACTGTTTAAAGTCAGAATTCAAGAGTATAAGCATTTCCACGTTAATAAACCCAGAAGTTTCTTCACAAAGCAAATCTAAGGATTAATTTTTTAAAATTTGTGTATGATCACTTACTCTACCGAAGAGCAACTGATGTTATCCTGAAGTTAACCCTATTCCCAAGAGCTCTGAGAAATAAAAGGAAACAAAATTATCAAATGTCAAGGAAGGAGCAGCCTGAGGCCGGGGGGAAGTGACAGACAAAAGGAAATGAGAGACAGAAGACAGATAAAGCTAAAAGGGTTCTGAGGCACTAGACCTTGGCCCAGGCCCCTGACCCACTATAATCTACTTAGTCATGTCTATCTCCAAATAAGAATAAAACACAGTACAGGAAAAAAGATCACTGTAAGCAGGGAATTTGTTTGCATTTGGGTTGAGATTACCCAGAAAGAGCTAAACCAGAAAACGATCTAAACAGCGGGAAGCGGCGTGTGTGCTCCTGTACAAGGGGAGGGCGAGGGCAGACACGCGAACTGTGCTCAAGTCTCCGCAGACGCTGCCCGCGCGTACTACAGAGGCGGGGCCGAACCCTCCAGCGCAGGCGGACGGACAGGGGGTCACGGAGGGTCCGAGCGGCGTGGGTCGGGGGCCCGAACCCTCCCGGCCAGACCCGGGCGCGCACGGGGGTGGGGCGGCTCCGCATCCCGCTCGGTCGCGGCCCAGCGCATCAATTACCCGTGAGGTTCCTCAACACCGTCCCGTGGGCCCAGAGGCTCAGGACTTGCTGCACCGACAGGTTGATCATGGAGTGGTCGCCCCCCTCCGCCTTCATCTTCCCCGGGGGTCGCCCGCCGCCCTCTCGGGGGGCGCTGGGCGGCAGCGGCGGCGAGGCGTGGGGGGCGCCGAGCGGGGCGCTGCGGCGGCCGCCGACGGGCCTGGCGGGGGGGCCGCTCCGCGAGTCTCCCAGGCAGCCCCCTCCCCGCCGGGGAGACATTGAGGACGGCGGGCGGAGGAGGGCAGGGGCCGGGCGCCGTCCCCGCGCGGCCCCGGGCGCCGACTCGGGCGAGGAGGCCGCCGCCGCTCGCGCTCAGGGGCAGCGCCGCGCCGCGGGGGCCCGACACGCGCCGCGGCCGAGGTCACGCCGGGAGGCCCGCGGTGATGGGCAGCCGGCAGGTGCAGCCCCCGGCCGGGCCCAGCTCATCGCCGCCGCAGGCTGAGGGGACGCAGGAGGAGGCTGCGGGCAGCGGCCGAGGCGGCACCTGCCGCCCTCCTGCCCGCCTGCGGGTCGCCGACACTCGAGGAACCGCCCCCTCCACCCTCGGCCGCCGGCGGGCCGCTCGTGAGCGCGCGCGCGCCGCTCCTCATCCCGGCCCCGCCGCCCCGGAGCGGCTGCGCATGCTCACTCCCCGGCTCCGCGCGACCCGCCGCCCTCTCGGCTCACTCTCCGACTCGCAAGGCTGACGGAGCCCAGCATCCGCCCGCAGAGGGGCGGGGGAAGCGCGGCTACGTCACTGGCGCCACCGCCGGATCCCGCTGCTGATTGGGCGCTCCAAGGGAACCGACTCCACGCCCCCCATCCGCCCCCGAGCCCGGGGAGAGCGACCTGGAGACCTGGTTTCTTCGCCACGGGCCGAGCTGGGTACACTGGGTTAGCTGGGCGCTCGGTAACTCTGACTCCGCTGTGGAGGCTGTGAAAGTCGGGGAGATGGACGCGGTCTTTGCCTTCAAAAGACATGCTTTTCAAAAAGGAGTTCCCACGTAACTCTTTTTAAAGGTATAATATTTCAGCGTTTAGGTGCATTTTTTTTTTTTGAGACAGGCCACTGACCTGCACAAATCACTTGCAAAATATATGTTAAAGCCAGCAAAGCAGGAAAAGATCCGCTTTGTCATTCAACCCGCCTTCCTACCCGCTGCGAGAGCTAACCCCCTCCCCCCTTCCAGGATCTGAAATCCCCTGCTGACCGATGCAAAACTCGGCAGGTGTCTTAATCCTCATCACTGTCTTAATCCTCATCTCTGTCTTACCTCTTCTTCCCTGTCATATTCTTTGTATATAAATTGTAAGTCTCCGTTATCCCCACCTCATCCCCAGCATTTACATTAGATCTCGTTCCCTCCCGTTTTTGCTGCCCTTTTACAAGTTCGAGGTTAGCCCAAGAAGCATCTTTAAACCCTACTTTGCGAGCTCAAGTCCTGTTCAAAGTGTGAAACTTTTTAACTTTAAAAATAAAAATTCCGTTTTGGCAATAACATAAATGCCCATTGGCCTGCCACCCCTCCTCCAACCGCTTCTCTTTACAACCCCTCTGCCATCTGATAAAATTGCACAAAAGAAAGTGAAGAACTACATCTAGAAGCTAAATCGTCAAGTATTTTTGGTAAAGCACTGAGAGGTTGAATCCATTGCAAAATGGTGTTCTTGGTGGTCACTATAAAAATAATAATTATATGCACAAGATATGTATTTAACTGATTCCACAGAATTAAGTGATTTGCTAGAGATGACCTTACTTCAGAGCCCAGTGCCTGAATTCCTGCTCTACTGTTCTTTGTAGCAACCACACTATCTGTCCTCACTGTTAAATTGTAGACTTTTTTTTTTTTTTGAGATAGGATCTTGCTTTGTAGTTCAGGCTGGCCCTGAGCTCACTATGTAGCCCAGGCAAGCCTGGAACTCAGCAATCCTCCTGCCTCTGCCTCTGCCTCTCGAGTGCTGGGATTACAAGCGTGAGCTACCACGCCCGGCACTGTGGTATATGGTATTGATTGCTGGTGGGCGTAAGTCTCCACGCCCAGCATTGTATATGGTTACTGGGATCAAACTCAGGACTTTGGGCTTGTGAGGCAGGCGCCGGAACCACTGAGCTAAATCTCCGGCCCTAAATCGTAGACTTTTAAATTTTTGCATGATGAAGTGCAAGCTACCGAAGTGTCAGTACTGCATTTGGCGTTATGTGACTAGTGATGTTTAGGAACTTGACCAGTCAGTGAAGGCTCCAGAGTAGCCTCTCAGACAAAGAAGTCATTATGGTCTTGTATCAGAAACTTTTAATTGGTTTACATGGAATCTGTTGAGGTTCTTGTGATTTACACTAATGTGTAAAACACGGTCACATATATTTAAAACATTCAGAACCTAGGACAGTGCCCAGCACAGTATTTCCACGGAAACTGTTGAAATCAAAAGCACTGTACAGAAACATTAGCCTCCCCCTCCTTTTGGTCCCATATGATTTTGATTTTACTATAATCTAAGTTTTGATGTCATAAAATGAGATAAGACACAATAATAAAGCCACAGGTTGATAATTCTCTTTGCTAACCCTACAACTCTTCCCCAACTTTTCAATTCAGATCAATTTAATAAGTATTCCTTTGACAATTACTATTTGTAATGTTCTCTATGAAGCACAATCTGTAGGATTTGAGCATTAGTAAGGCTCCTACTCTTTAGGCTAATTCTTTGCATTTGACTTGTTTTGGGCTGGATAAATGAAATGACACCCTCTCTGGTGGAAGCCTGTTTCCTTAAGGCAGTTGAACATTCCCCAACAGCCAGAGTTAGGAAGCCCCAAATAAGTCAATACTAATGAGAGTTGTGACTTTCTCTCCTCATCAGTTTTTAAAACTGAGCTAATTAATCATATGGCTACTAGAAATCAAGGAATACCCCATATAAATCCCTAGATACCCTCTTTAGCCACGTGCCCCTGAGTGTGAAATGAACAGACCATTCCTAGCTTATTTCCTACCCATATGTGAGAGAATCCCCATCCATATTAGCTATTCTATTAATTGCCCAGAGAGAGCTGAGAAGAAAGCTTTTACAATCAATCCAGATGTAAAAACAATATTGATCCCTTGAGAAAACATTAACCGTTAGGGACATTTCTTGTATTCCGTTCTTCCTGTGCTCCAGTACTATACGATAGAGTTCACATAAGGCAGATAACTTGATTTCATCTTATTAGACATTTCAGTGGTTCTACTCCTTGAGTAAATTTAATGGCTCGATATCTGGAAAATATGATTTGACCAGTGGCTCTAGCACTTATTAGTATTAAATAGGAATAATAATAGTATCCTTCAGATTTTTGTTGTTCTTTTAATAACAGTAATCATCGACCTAACCCCTCTCTAATGTCAGGAATTTTGCCAAGTACTATCTATTAGCTTATTTAATTTTCAAAAGATTGGGTTGAGACTTTACAATACCATTCTTCTAATTCTTTTTAAATGGCACATTACCCCCCCCCAAACTTCTGCCTTAGTCCTGTCTGTTCCTGTACACAGAAAAATAAGAACTCTGTTGTTTTTTTATTCTTTGATTCTATACACATACTGAATATAATTAGCATATTTCCTAATATGCTTTCTTTGATTTCCTGGAATTAACACTTGGTCTTATTCTTTTCATATGCTACTTAATTCTATATCTTAATTATTATAATTTTATCATCAATACTATAAGCAATAATGAACTTACACTGAGTATCGCATTAGTTCTATAGTGTTTTGTTTTTTTTTGAAGTACTGGAGATCAAACTCAGGACCATGCACTTGCGAAGGAGGCAGTGGTGCCACTGAGCTAAATCCCCAGCTCTGTTTTCTATAGTTTTGATATGTAGTGTTCTATTAATATGTAGTATTATTCTCTTTTAGTAATTCTGCCATTTAAGTTTTTATTTTTACATTGAAGTTACTAAAAAGAGTTCTTTCTTTACTGTCAGTATTCATTTATAACACATAATGTTTATGTTCCTTGTGTGGAGTTGGTATCCATGCATAATACATCTTAATTCTTTTTCTCATCCTCTTCCCTTCCTTTCCTTTCCATCTCTTAATCCCTCCCCCATTTGAGAAAGATCTGTCTCGCTGCTTCCTATTACCTTTTATTTCTCTCTTTATGCTTTGGGTTTCTTATGTGAGAGAAACTGTGTGATATTTAAGCATGGATGTCTGATTTATCTCACTTAACATTATGGTCGCAAGGTGCACCAATTTTCCTACAAAGGATCCAAGTTTATCTTTCTTTATGAAAGAACAACACTTTCTGTGGATCATTTCTCTTTTAATTCTCAGCTTTTGGAAAGAAACAATTCTACATCTGTTAGCAAACTGATAGTTTATAGTTTAGTTAATGACCATTACCTATACTATTTCTGGTTTTTGGAATTTATTGAAGTTCTACTTGTGGCCCAGTACATCTAGATGGTTAATTTCAGTTAGCGTGTGAAAAAAAAAAAAGATACTCTCTGTTTTAAAGTGTAGTGTTGACTTATATGGGTAAGATCTATTATACTTAATATGCTGCTAAACATCTTCCATAACCTTGCTGATTTTTGTATACCAGATTGGTCTCAGGGTGTATATTAAGTTTCAGTGGCCCTTATAGGAAAATAACTTAAAATCTCATTGACTTCAGAAGCAAATCTTATTTCTTACTGGTGCTGCAGGAGGATGGCAGAGTGTTTGCTCTTCGGCTGAGGTCACTTTGGCTGGCTCGTCCCTCCACAGGTCTCCTTCAGACCCAGGGCCGAGAACGCTGCCATTCTCTGCATGCAGGGTCACTGTAGGACATTTGTCTTGCCTGAAAATCTTAAGGGGACTCCAAAAAATTTGATGATGAAGACATATTCTAATGTAATAGTTTTAAAAGTCAAAAGTAATACAAAAATCTATCATGAACAAAATACCCAAATATTAAACAAAAATGGACTCTATCACTGCATGACTCTGCTTGCCTGAGTTACCCCAGCCTCAGCTCTGAGAGGAACAGGAAATGCAAGGCCAAACCACACAGGTACATTAAAGTCTGCGCTCAGAGATGGTCTCTGTCACACACATGTCACATGTCACTCACGTTCCTTTGGCAAAAGCAAGTGGCGTGGAATAGATAAAAAGTGTATTCTACCTAGAATAACGATGGTATGAGCTGAGGAGTAGAGGAGACAGATGAGGCAGTCTCTCCCTGGCTGAATAAGTCTCCTACAAACGGTATATTTCTGCTGATTTCTCCTTGCATTTCCTTTAGTTTTGAGCATCTGGGTTTTCTTTCTATATCTTTTAGCAAACCAATATTTGTATAGGTAAAATTTTAATTATTGATTTTTACTTCTTCAATTAAGATGCTTTTCAAGGGCCGGAGGGTTAGCTCAGTGGTTCTGGCACCTGCCTCGCAAGCGCAAGGTTCTGAGTTTGATCCCCAGTGACCACATACAGTGTTGGGTGTGGAGACTCACGCCCACCAGCAATCAATACCACATACCACAGTGCCGGGCGTGGTGGCTCACGCCTGTAATCCCAGCACTGGGGAGGCAGAGACAGGAGGATTGCTGAGTTTGAGGCTTGCCTGGACTACATAGTGAGCTCAGAGCAGCCTGAACTACAAAGCAAGACCTTGTCTCAAAAAAAAAGATGCTTTTCAAATTAATTTAATCTGCCTACCGATAAGGTCATGATTCCTATTTTGCCTTTGCATGTGACTGTATGCCTTTGACTGTTTCTTTTTTTTTTCAGCTTATTGAATTAGGTTTTTTAAATTTCTTATTGACTTTGACAATGTGATCCAACATTTTAATAGAAGAATTTAAACTATCTCTGTTGCTATGCTAAACATGTGCTGTCTGTTATCTTGCAGCTATAGTATGCTATTTTGCTGCTTTCTACAAAAGTATTTTATTGGTATGGTTTGTGTTTGCTTTATGGGTTGTTTATAGTTTGGGGTTGGTTCTTTTTTTTTAAGAAATTATTAAGAAGCACTTATTAGGTACTTATTGTTGGTAAATAACTTGGTAAGGGCTCTTATTCCATTGCATTCTGCTTCTAGGAGGAGCACAATATAAAAACAAAAAGAATGGCTAAGATGGACCATATTAAGAGAGTATCTCTCCAGCATGTGTGAGGCCCTGGATTCAGTATTAGAGTTGGTTCTGTGCTTTACTTTTTTACAGTGGTCTCTGTCAAAAGAAGTGATAGACATTCCATCCTCTGTTCTAAGTGAGTGACTAAACAGTCTTAAAACTGCATCCTTCCTCAAACCTGTTCCACCCCTTCCCAATCAAATTATAGATTAGATTATCTATTTTTTTCTACACTTCCGTAGTTGAACTACTTGAATTTCAACCCTAACTTTATTGCATTAGCAAATGTGAACATTTAATGTTCAATGACTTACTTAACCTCTCTAACCTTCAGTTTCATCATCTGTAATAGAGATCATATTTTATCACGTATATTTAATATTATTCCCTATAGAGAGTATATATTTCATTGTAATACTTGAACTATTCTGAGGATCAGGGTACTAAATATTTAAGTATCCAAAGTAGAATCTGGTACTATACATATTCAGAAAAGACTTTTTATCACTGTCACATTTAAATAGTAATAAAGTTTTAGAGCTCTATGCGCAGGACTATTTTCTAAAGAATATTTCTTCCTAAGAGCAAGCAGAAAAGATTTATAAAGGATTTTCTTGATGGGCAAACATCTATCTCTGTTTTCTTGCTTAGGAATCTAATATGGCCCCATGACTCAAAACTCTTATCACATGAAATGGGTTCAATGAAAAGCCTAC
The DNA here is from genome assembly GCA_004025085.1 of Thryonomys swinderianus. Classification (NCBI taxonomy): domain Eukaryota; kingdom Metazoa; phylum Chordata; class Mammalia; order Rodentia; family Thryonomyidae; genus Thryonomys; species Thryonomys swinderianus. The sequence goes on along the minus strand of PVIC010007643.1, from coordinate 13,990 downwards.
CTCCACTCCTTTTTCCCCAGCCACTCACTGCACTGAACCAAGCACAATGATGACTTTTCTATGGATTCTTCCTAATTTTGGTCACTTTAAGTGACATCTTTTCAACTCTAGACATGAAAGACGAGGAAATATTTAAACTTCAGCAAACATGTTAAAACTTAATCTCGTTTTTCCCTCCTACTTTGTTAGCTAAGCCCTAATAATCATTGACATTATGAATACATATGAAAACTACATAATATTCCTTTAGGTTTTGTGCCATGTTGCTTTGGCTTTAATACATGTATGAATACTTCTGCAAATGCAAAGTTAATGGGCTGGGGTTCATTTGAGGAAAAATAGAAAAAAATCAGTTATTTTGTGTCTCCTACAGAATATAGCTACAAAATCTAGGAACAATGCAAGAATTTGAAAACAAAAGAGTAGCAAATGGATTGGAAAGAAGATCAAAGTACTATCCAACAAGCCATGACTTTCCCGTGATTTTTCCTGACCACTACTAAAGATAGCACAAAACCTGGATGTGCACACACATGGAGCAATCAAAATATGTTGTCGATGTTTAAATTTTTAAAAATATTACAATAAAAGACATATGGCCATTAATTCCCTTCAAAATACTCCCCCTTATTTTGGACATACTTATCCCATTGCTCTTCCTGCTTTCTGAAGCAGTTCTGGAAATCCTCTTTCATAAATGTCCCTGTGATCAAAAATACAGTGGATGCTACTGCCAAATGCTATCCAATGAAAAAATAGATTTGTTTAAAAACAAAAGCTGACAATATGTCCTTGTTTACCAGACCTGGCTCTGTGCAACTTCTAGCTCTTCCTCGAAGTCCAAATGACCATGAGAGATAAATGTGTCGAATCAGTTCAGGACATTGAGGCAGCCACAGCAGTACAACTACAGACAGCGTCAAAAGAGAACTTTAAGATTTGTTTCAAAAAGTGGCAAGTGAAAAAACAGCATAGTATTGGCAAAAAAATAATAAAACCAGGTGCTAGGATACAATAGAACATATTAGACAAAACATAGTGGTAAAACAACTCCACAGTCAGTCAACTTATTTTTGACAAAGGGGCCAAACACCTTCCCTGGAAGAAATATGGCCTCTTTAATAAATGGTGCTGACTTTCCACATGCCAAAGATTAAAACTAGGTCCATATCTTTTACTGTGCACTAAACTAAAATAAAAATGGATCAAAGAGCTAACCATTAAAACAAATACTAAATCTGCTGGAAGACCGAACAGGTAGAACTCTTGAAGACAATGGTATAGACAAAGACTTTATGAACAAAACCTGTCTCACAGGAAATATTACAAAGAATCAGCAATGGGGATATCATCTTATTAAAAAGCTTTTGTAGCTTTGCGCAGTGGCAGTATCGTAGCTAATGAGGTTTATCCGAGGCGCGATTATTGCTAATTGAAAACTTTTCCTAAAAAGCTTTTGTACACAAATGACCCGCCAACAGAGCGAGGAGACAGCCTACTGTGTAGAAAAAATTTTTACCACCTGTTCCTCAGACAAAGGTCTAATATTAAGAATATATGAAGAACTCAAAAATCAGGACTCCCCTTGGGCAGGAGATTTGGCTCAGTGGTTCCAGCACCTGCCTCACAAGCGCAAGGTCCCTGGTTCAATCTCCGGTAACCACATACAACAATACTGGGCGTGGTATGCCCACTGGCAATCAGTACCTCATACCACAGATGCCAGGCTTGGTGGCTCAAGCCTGTAATTCCAGCACTCGGGAGGCAGAGGCAGGAGGATTGCTGAGTTCAAGGCTTGCCTGGGATACATAGTGAGCTCAGGGCCAGCCTGAACTACAAAGTGAGACCCTGTCTCAAAAAAAAAAAAATCAGGACTCCCCAAATTCAAAGACCCAGTCCAAATCTGAGCATCTGAAATGAATAGATACTTCTCAGATGAAGAGGTAAAAATGCTACATAAATATTTGAAAAAATGTTCAGCATCACTGGTTACTTGTGAGATTAAATTAAAACAACTTTGAGCTTCCATCTTACTCCAAAAAGAATGGTTACTATAAAGAAATCAACCAATAACAAATGCTGGTTGGGCTCTGGGGAAAAAGGAATGCTTCTCTATTATTGGTGAAGGTATAGACTGCTGCAACCATTATGGAAATCAATGTGGATATTCTTCAAGAAACTAAAGCTAGAGGTTCCATTTGACATAGCTATTACCCTTGTTAGTATCTTCCAAAAAGAATTAAAATCTTCATACAACAACTATATATATACACACCCATGTTTATAGTAGCAAAGTTTGTAATAGTGAAATCTTGGAAATGCCCATCAATGTATGGCTGGATAAGGGAGATGTGGGTTTTTTTTTTAAATACAATGGACTATTACTCAGCCATAAAGAAAAATCAGCTTGAGACATGTCTATCTAAATGGATGGACCCTGAGACCATACTCTAAAGTGAAATAAATTAGACAAGTGTGTATTGTTTCTCTAGTGTAAGAAACCAAGAATGTTAAGTAAGGACCAAAACATATAATAGTTATTGGGACAGGAGGAGAAAATGTCCAAATGGGAAAAACAAAAAAGGAAGGGGAGATAGAAAGGGCAAAAGGGACAAAAATGAGAATAGAAGGAAAAAATGCAAACAAAGTTTTTGCAAATAAGGAGAGAAAGAAGGGTTGAAGAGAAGGGAGAGGAATAGGAATAATCAAGATATGTTAAATACCAGTATATATATTTTCTATAATGAATGTGATCATTATGTATATCTAAAATAACCAATAATGTTTTAAAAATACAAAAAAGTGGCAAAAATCCTATGATAAGTATGTTCAAAATGAAGGACAATGTTTTGATAGTTTTTAATGGCATATGTCTTATAATAATTTTTTTAACTTTTAACATTCAATATAGTTTCACATCATAAATGCTAACAGAGCTTGTTGTAGTTTGGATATGAAATGTTACGAGTTAAATATTTAGCCCTCAGAGGTGATAAACTGAGGGTGTGTTTTTGAGGAAGACAGAGAGACCCCAGCCTCTCCTTTTCCTCTCTCTGGTTCATTTCTGGCCATGAGATAAGCAGCTTCCTCCATCATGTACTTTCCCTTCCATGATGTACAAGCTCCTTAAGAGCCTAAAAGCACTGGGCCAACCAGCCATGGACTACAGCCTCCACAATCGTGAGCCAGCATAAATAAACCTTTATATCTCTTTAATTGATTAGCTCAGGTACTTGTTACAGTAAGAGAAAGCTGACTAACAGTTCTAGGAGCTTATCTGGTCTTGAGGAGCAGAAAATGGTCACTGGCTTCAAAAGAATAGCACAAACCATATTTGGTTGTTTTTTTCTCATTGCGCCCTTTCGCTCTTTGCCTTGGAATGGAGGCACTGTTACTGGAAGTTTACTGTAAAGAGGGATAGAAAAAAGTTTATTCTCTGACCAAAGACCTAGAATGGAAGCTTCAGTGAGCCAGAAACTCTGGAGAGACCATAGAGAACTGGGAGTTCATGAAAGAGATGCCGTAATGTTGTTAATAAATGTCTCGACTTGTTTCTGAGTTGTGAACACGTGGATCTGATGCTAAACAGCATAGAACTGAACTGTAGCAAAGACCATGCTCTAGACACAATGTTTGTGACCCCCTAAAATTCATATATGGAATCTCTTCCATCCCCAAAGTGATGGTGTGAGGCAAGGTTTTTGGAGTAATCAGCTTACAAAGATAGAAGTCTTGTGGATGAGATTAGTGGAGGTTTTTTGTTTTTTTGAGACAGGGCCTCGCTTTGTAGTTCAGGCTGGCCCTGAGCTCACTATGTAGCCCAGGCAAGCCTGGAACTCAGCAATCCTCCTGTCTCTGCCTCCCGAGTGCTGGGATTACAGATGTGAGCCACCACACCCGGTGAGATTAGTATGTTTTCAATAAGAAAAGTGAGAGGAGTAATTTCTCTGCCACATGAGGATATAGCAAGAAAGTGGCCCTCTGCAAACCAGAAAAGGACTCTCAGTAGCCACAGAATCTGACGTCTTGTACTTTCCAGCCTCAAGAACTCTAAGAAAGAAATGTTTGTTCCTGAAGCTACCCAATCAGTTGTATTTTTTATGACAGCCCAGTCTCATGAAGCCAGATCGAATACCACATACTCGACTAACCACAGGATGATAGCCATGAGGGAAATCTCCAAACAGTGCTGCCAGTCTCTGAAGTCACACCCCTCAGAGCCCAGTCCAAAGCCCGTGTGGCCTGACCCCACCGACAATAATTGCTTGCTTTAAAAAAGTACTCAATATTCTCCATAAAATTTAAACAAGATAGAAAGTCTTATAATATTCAAAATGAGCTCAAAGGTATTGTGCTGGGTGAAAAAGCCAGTGCCAGAAGGTTAAATGCTGGTTTTGCATTTGTATAACATTTTTTCAAAGACAACACTATAGTGACTAAAAACTAATCTATTCTCAGAGGCCACGGTGAAGGGTATGGCCAAAAACGAGCATGAGAATCTTGGGGTGATGCTGTTTTCACTCTATTCAGATGAACCTAACTGTTAAAACTCACAACTCTATATCCAAAAAGTTCAAGTTTAGTGTATCTTCCTTTAAAATATATTTTGAAAAACTGAACAAATCACATTGTATTTTCTAAAGTATTTCAAATATTCCACAACCGCTTTGTAGAATTATGTATCGATGAAGAGTGAACCTTCTGCTTGATTTTATAGGTATTTGTTATTTTTCACTTGGGTTCCCACAGAATCATTTTCATATCTTTGAAGCCCAGTAATTTTACCAGGAAACATTCTGGGGTTAAGATTCTCAAGAAAATAAGCTGTTACAGAGTGAAGCCACCCCAGTGGCCAATACACTTTCTATTTCTTCACTCTGTTGTCACACAGCCAGAGTTCTTGCCAGAGACTGAATGATGAGCTGATCTTAACTTTCAAGACTCCAAAGCTGTCACCTAAATATAAATATACAAACTTCAAGTAGCTTCTAGCAACAGAAAACTTCAAGTAGCTTCTAGCAACAGAAAACAGCCACATAATAAGATATTACTTAGTTATATATTATATAATATATAATATAGCATATGTTACTCCATAAATGCTTCACATTATATTTGATAGTTATGCATTTTATATATATATATACATATATATATCCACAGACACAGAGATATGTTTATCTATAATTTCCATAAATCTCAAGGGAATAATGAAGACAGAATAAGACTAACACCTGGCCCATTGTAGACCTGTGAGGCTGAAGACATTCCTCTAGACAAGGGGCATGTGATCCACAGCCAAGGTTCAGAATCAACTACAGCAGACCAGCATCTGTCTCCCTCAGTGCCTCTACCTCTTTTGATGTCAAAGAAATGGAAGATACATTTTCCAATCAAATTAACTTATCTTTATTGAGCAAGACACCGAGTGAGGCAATGGTTGAGTGGGTGTCATATCGGAATTAGGCCAAGTTTTCTATGTAACCGAAAAATTGCACAACAAGATGCAACTTCCTCCCTGTGACCAGCCATTTCTCGCATCTCAGAGCCTGCCTGCCAAAGGAGCCTCTCTTCTATTTTTAGCCACTAATGTTTGCCCTGGATTTTTCAACCTCAAATACAGTACAGTGTAGTATTTCTCTATAAAGTATGGTGCTCAAAGTACAGTAAAGGATGAATAAAAAACTTATTTACTGCCAGGTAAAGATTAGGCACTGATAAATTCTAGGTCTACCTGTAATGCCTTTTTAAGATCTGTTTAAAGAAGGATGTGTCCCATGTTAATTGTTCAAAAATAAACTACACAAACAATGAAAAAAATCTAATTCTGGCATTTTTTCTTGCAGTGCTGAGAATTAAATCTGGGCCTCACAATGCCTGCCTAACACCCTATTACTGAGCTACATCCCTGCCCTCACTGGGACTTATATTAAGGATTCTTCCCATCCCTTGAAATCTCCAGAGAAATTACTTAAAGAGGGACAAAATTTTTAAACTCTCTTGCTCTTTGCCCCATTGTCCTTCTGGGAATATGAACATGATGTGAGCAGATTATTAAGTATTTTTAAAGTATCATTTATTCCTTCCTCTTCTTTGTAAAACTCTGAGAAGCAAGGCCATTTCTTCCCTTTTTGTACTGAACTGTACGATATGAGGAGAAAAAACTAAATCCACAAATTTAAATTGATCATTTACTTTAAAATTGATGAGGAGGACTCAACTAAAAGTACACCACTGCTTCAGAGTAGCCACTTAGACCACTTAAGTATAAGAGGAAAATGGTGTGTATTATATACTTCTAAAGAGTTATATTGAAAAGCTCACCTGGTTTTAAGCCACTGAGAATTTAAGCTAACAATGTTGATTTTTCTATTGAAGATCAAAGTTTTGTTTCATTTCATTACTTAAAATTAACTTTGAGTGCCGGGCGTGGTGGCTCACGCCTGTAATCCCAGCATTTGGGAGGCAGAGACAGGAGGATTGCTGAGTTCGAGGCTTGCCTGGGCTACATAGTGACCTCAGGGCCAGCCTGAACTACAAAGCGAGACCCTGTCTCAAAAAAAAAACAACAACAAAAAATTAACTTTGAGAAATACTTGGCATACTTCAAAAAAAAAAAAAAAGCCTTCCATCATGCTAATGGTTATAATTTGAGGGTAAATTTAATGTTGTGAAATTCTAAAGTTGTACAATGTCATCAACTATGTGTCCAAGTGAGAAAATGCTTCTTTTGATTAAAAAATGAAACATGTTGTAACAGGTAAAACTTTTGAGTAGTTTACAATCTGTATTTGAAGAAAAGTCAAAAGTATTTGAGCAACACCCTCAGAATAAAGGTCTGATCTTCTGGATTGTCTTCCTTGAAGTCTAATATCAATTTGAAATTATAAATAATAGGGGATTATTCAACTATGTCGTATTTTATAGGCATGTCTGAAATTTTCCATTTGTATTGGATTTGGTTCTTGATGCTGATATATACTGTCTCCAGAATTCTTTACCTTTCTTCTTCCTGATGATTTTTTTGTGCATTTAAATATGTACATTAAGTTCTGTTAGGAAGGAAAAATGAAAGAAAAAGGGAAGAAAGGAAAAGAAAAACACTTAACTTTATGGTGTACATGACTTACCTGGGATCATTTTTTTCCTTTTCCTATAGCCAAATTTTCTAAAGAATATGGTATTCCCTTGGGCCGGGAATGTAGCTCAGTGGCACCACGCCTGCCTGACAAGTGCAAGGTCCTAAGTTCCATCCCTGACACAAGGAGAAAAAAAAAAAAGAAAGAATGAATGAATGAGATACTCCCAGTACTTAACTGAGTTTTCTGTGGAGCAGAAAAATGCTAAGCCTTTTTCATGTCACATTTTTCATCTTCCACATAAGGAAAATATTACTACTTTCATGTCAATAATGAAGAAGCTGGTCCTATTAGTGTACTGGGGCTGCCATAAGGAAATACTGGTGACTTAAAAACAAGTTTTCACAGTCTTGGAGACTGATACTGAAATCAAGGTGTCTTTAGGGCTAAGCTCTCTCAGTAGATTTCATCACAGCTAATTATACCCATTTCTGAATAAGGTCACTGTGTGGTTCGAGACGGACGCGACTTGATTCCACTTGTGTCTGCGGGTTCATCAGCTTCCCCCGCTTCGCCTTCATTATCCACGTTATCTGGTTTCCTATCCCAAGTCACTGGGGAGACTCGTCTGCTAAGTGTCCTCAAGGCTCTCATTCAGCGCATCCTGACAGTCGCGAGGACACCCTGCTCCTCCGGCACTCTGCTCCCTTCTCTGCTGCGGGTTGCTTGGTCCCTCATCCATTGACTTATCCTATGTCCCAAAGTGGGTGCTTCCCAACTCACTTTTATCTGACCTTCAACTCACATTCCCTTCTTAAAGTTTCCAGTGCCTTGACTTCAGCTGTGTCTCCTGCTGACTGCGGGATCTACGCCACTCTCTATCTCCATGCTGACCTCTCCCCTAAGGTCCAGCCTCAGACCTCAGGGACTCCTTCTAGAGAAGTTCTCTTGTCATTGCTAACTCATCACGCTTAAGCCCAGGTAGTTTTCTTCCTTGAAAAGCTCTCTTCCTTTCTCGCGAGTGCACCAAGAGTATCCTGGCTGAGGTCCTTCCCGATTGCCACAGCAATGTCCTACTTTGCTTGTCCTGTTCAGCCTCCACCCTCCCAATTCACCTTGCATAACGTTGCCCAGCTAATCTCACCAAAGCACATTTTCATCACATTGTTCCTGAGTTTAAGATTCCTTACGTTCTCTTGCTTTGTATTTAAAGTCACCATGACGACCTGGTATAACTTCCTGTTTCCCAGCATGCCCTTGTACTTTATTAAACTGGCTCCTTATCTGCAAGACTCATCATGTCCTCAACTCCGTGCTTTGCTTATGCTGTTGACTCTGCCCTTTATTCTCCTATCTCTCTTTCTCTGGTACCAAATTACTTCCCACTTCTCCTAGATAGTTCTCTCTAAACATTTCCACTTCCATTCATTTTAGTGGATCTCTGAAAACAGAATGATAGAAATGGTGTAAGAAATTCAGAACGAATTATGTGTCTGTGTCCTCTGTTCTGAGATTCTGTGTTTATGATTGTTCCATTTCTCTCTTCCCCATCTCAGGATATGTAAAATTTAGTATGTGTCTCACTCTGCCATGTCTTGGTTTATTTATTGTTGCTTTATGTCACCTTCTTCCTGTTTTACAAGGTATATGGGAGCCAGGGCCACATCTCAGCTTTTTTTATTTTCCGATAATATCTATAGCACTCAGGACACTATTAAATACTTATCAAATAAGTATTCTTGATTCACTTACATATTTGGAGAGTTTGAGAGTGAGGTTCCTTAAAAAATACAGAAATCAAGGTTAAGAAATGTAATATATTCTGTATGCTAGTTTTCTAGGCCAAAATATTCACGCTAGGTAGCAGAGTCTTTCATATGAATTATGAGAATAATTTTCTCAGTCATGTGAGCAAAACCTAATTATCAAATATTATAGAATTATGTGAACTCTCTGGTGTCTTCAGTTTTCTAGGAGTGTCCTTAAAAGCTGCAACAGCCACTAAAAATTATACTGTTACTGTCTGGACATTGAGTGTCCCCCAAAGACACACGACACGTAGTGAGGGCTTTGTTTCTAGGATGGCACTTTGGGGATGTGGTGGAACTTTTAAGGAGTGGACCTACCATAACTGTCATTTTGGGTGGGTTTCTAGGTCAGACAATTATGGGTAATTTTTGTTGACTGCCTATGGTATTTTTGGACAGTATTGACAGGTCTTCAGTTCATCAAGAATGTGCTCCTGAGGAGGGCTGTGGGCCCCCAGTTCCTCCTCATCTCCTCTTTGCTCCTTTGCTCATGTAAGAACTTTCACTCTGCAACACATTTCCACTATGCTGTGCTCCCCCCCACATACACAGGCCCAAAGCTACAGAGCCAATGGGTCATGAACTGAGACTTCCAAGTCGATAAGCCAAAATTAGCATTTTTTCCTTTATAAATTTAACATCTGTGTTATTCTGTTATAGTAACAAAACTAGCTAATAATGGCTGTTACTGGAAATTTTTATTCAACAAGGTGAACGAATGTTATTTTTGTCTCAATTGCCAGAAATATGCTATGTACATTTAAGCTGACCTCAAGCCAGATTTCTGATACAGAACTCATTCACATTCAAAAGCCAAAACTTTCAAGCACTTTATTTTTATAGCATTAAACTTATTAACTATATTTGAAATAATAGTAAGACAAAGTTTGATTTTCTTTCCAAAGACAACATGAAAAGATTAGAATTTCTTTAAAAAATAATAATCTGGGGCCAGAGGGTTAGCTCAGTGGTTCCGGTGCCTGCCTCACAAGTGCAAGGTCCTGAGTTCGATCCCTGGAAACCACATACAATGTTGGGCGTGGAGACTCATGCCCACCAGCAATCAATACCACATACCACAGTGCCACGCGTGGTGGCTCACGCCTGTAATCCCAGCACTTGGGAGGCAGAGACAGGAGGATTGCTGAGTTCAAAGCTTGCCTAGGCTACATAGTAAGCTCAGAGCCAGCCCGAACTACAAAAGCGAAACCCTGTCTCAAAAAAAAAATAATAATAATAATCTGAAGGTCTCACTATCAAATTTGAAGCATTTTTTGATAATCAACTCTCCTTAATTGGGAAAACATACATAAAAGTTTAATACTGGCGTTTCATGAGGACAGAATAGTCCGTGTAGGTCCACACCGAGTACCTTGATGAATGAGCAGAGCGTACTCCAAATCTACAGCTCAAATGAACCAGGAGGCGGTAAGGGAAGCGCTCTGTGCATCTACTGAGTCAGGGATATGTCGATGCCAAACAGGCTTGGTTGTCTGTTTATGGGAGAAGACCCCTACAAGTCATTTTATTTTTATATTATTTGGGTCTTAACAGAAACTCAATTTGAAAAAAATAATAAGTTGGGAGTTGGGGTTAGTTACATCAAGCTGTTTCACAGAGCCTCAGGAGTATAACTGGGAGGAAGTGAAACCAGAACCCATAGCTTAGAGAATCTAAGAAGTAAACCTGCCCTTCGCCACTTCTCCTTTCCCTCTCTCTCCCTCTCTCTCTCTCTTTCCTCTCCCCACTTTTTCTCTAGACTTTAGGCCACATAATGGGCTATAGATGCAGGCCACATAAAGTGTTAAGCTTTATTCTTGGGCATAATTTTGAAATACCTTTATAAGAGCATAACTGATCCAAATTTATACAGCATGAGTCAAGTGTGACTGTGGAACAATATTGTCTTCTGTAAGTTTGGCTGTCTGGAGATTGCTTCTGTGGTTTTTCTTGTAACAGGATATTTAAATGTGATGTTGAAACGCTCAGATTAGTTACCTTCCTTAAATTTCACTGGAGCAAGAAAACTAACCATACAAAATAAACCTAAAGTGACCATGAACAATGAAAAATAACTTGTTCCATAATTACTTTCTCTAGTGATGTTTGCTAAATATTAAAACTACATTTTGGATAGAGGACTATGAAATGGGGAATTTCTATGGAAGAAGAGTGGTTACAAATGTAGCAGATACTCTCAAAATAGATACTTCTGATAAAAGTTTAATAGGCGTGTAGCTTACACTTAAAATTTATGTTGGCAGAAATATAGTAACAAAAGTCATGAACTATGTTGAAATGAAAGCTGACTATCAAGTTATAGAAAGATAATCTTAAGAGGACTAAAAAATACATGCAAATTAATATTAAGGCAAGAACTATATTATACAAATTGTATGATATCACGTATAAAAAATCAGAAAGACTACCCTAACTGTAATTTTTGGGAGGTTTCTAGGTCAGGCAATTATGGGTAATTTTTTGTTTACCGCATATGTTATTTTTGGACAGTATTAATGACAACCTATTAGCTTTATAATTTAAAAAGATCATGTTCATAAGAAGAAAAGGAATACTCTGGCAATAGAAGTTTCCCATATTAGTGGAAACTATGATTATGGTAGCTGATACTACATTACTAATATGTACATAGAAAAGGTCAAAAGATTAGATTACCATACTAGATAAAAATAATGCTAAGGAACATCTAAGCTCCTGTTGCATAGGCTTTTTCCATTTAGATATCCAATTGTTCAGCATCTTTTGTTGAAAAACCTTTCCTTTGCTTTAAATGGATTTCTTTGTTGTCTCTTGAAAACTCGACTGTACAAGTTTGAGCCCAACTATAGGCTCTCTGTTTTTTTTCTATTAACATGTTCCAGTTTTTATGAAAGCACCACACTGTCCTTGATTAATGTAGTTTAAAATCCAGGTAGTATAACTCAGCTTTTGTTATTTTTCAAGTTTGCATGGATTTTCTATGAATGTGGCATGTATCTTCATTTATTTGATTTTTCCTAAATTTGAGGAATGTTTTGTAATGTTTAGAATAGAATTCTTGTGTGCTTTGGCTTAACTGGTTTCAGTATTTTATGTTTCCTGATTGCTACTATAATGAAATCATTTAATTTTCCAATTGCTTGCTGATAGAACATAAAAAGCAATTGATTTTAGAACACTGAATGTGTGTCTTGTAACACTGTTAAAGTGCTTATTCCATTAGTTGCTTATAAGCTTCTTAGAATTTTCCATAACAAAAGACTTTATGTTTCTAACCTACTTCATTTTATTAACCTATTCGACTGGATAGGACCTCTATTAGATATCCTTTATTAGGTCAAGAAAGTTCCCTTCTATTTCTACTTAGAGGTTTTGGGGGGTTTTTTCACCATGGGTGATATTTTTATTTTGCCAAATACATTTTATGCATCGTTGAGGTGAGCCTATATTGCCTTCCTTTATTTTGTTCAATACAAGAAGTTATACTAACTTTTACATACTACTTTGAACGTGAACTCCTTGGGTAAGCTCAGAACTATCAAAATATTTAACGAGTGCTTGTAGGGGGTCCACAAAAATTACCAAGCATCGAATTAGCTTCAGTTCACTTGCCCTTCTCTTCATTCCTTTGAATGAGGACAGAAACTACACTATGGAATTCCAAAGCAACTGTGATTGCCGAAAAATAACATCTTTAATTGGTCTAAAAATAGATATTTCCACAATTGACAAGTAATTTCACAAATTTATATTTAAGGCACAGGAGCAGCAGAGTGCGTAGATAGCTCAGCGTGTTTGGTCATCATGACTTGCTTATTCCCTTCTCAGTTATTGTAGTGTGACTCTTCAAATTTTCTCCATTAGTTTCAGAAGGAAAAAAGCCCACTTTTCTCTCCTTCATGTTAGAAACCAGTCCGTTTCTCATTTTGTTTTTCTATAACCACATGCTTGCCCTTTGCTTCCCACTATGAGGAAAAGTAATGTGAGTCCCTTAGCAAATGCTAGCACCTTCCTCTCAGACTTTCCAGCTCTGCAGATGGGGGACTAAAACAAACCTCACTCTTTAACAAGCAGCCCAGCCTCAAGAATTCTGTTACAATGACAGAAAACGAATTAAGACAGAGTGTGTCTTTCACCTTGTGATTACTTCCCAGCAGGACTCTTGAAGACCTCTAGCACCTGTTCTTGCAGTGTTTCCAAACTGAATTATGTGTTGAGTATCATCTCAAAACACTTTCCAGAACTGCCTCACGTACACACACCAGGGATGCCTGAACACTATCAGGAGAAAAGAGACTTTTGAGTATGCTGTTACTCTTGTCTTCATCCAAATATGTGGATTAAACCTTAAAAAGAGACAAGTGATCTTTACTTTTGTTCTATTCAACATATTGGGGAAAGGTATCTTCATCATACTCTTCATTTCCTTCCTTTGGGGCTAAAGTTACAAGTATTACTCTTGTTTGTTTTTATTTACATATGTGTTCCATTTCAAATGTTCCATCATTTTTTGTTTATATTCTAATTTCATTATATTAGCTGTTGTCAACTTCTATCTGCATGTAGTTCAAATTATTTGTAAAATTGACTACTGCTGGCTTAGAATAACCTCAAAACCCTCTCCTATGATAACAAAATTTAGAGTTCTCCATGTTTGGAGATCATATTTACACAACTGACAAAGTAGTTTATCTTGTAAGTCACTTTTCTACATTTCTTCCTCTGCTTTAGGTCTTTTAGGATTCTGGAGAAGGCTATATGGGGCTTTGTTGACTACCATAAGTAATAGAAGTTTGCATAAAAGATTGATGCTGTAGCCCACCAGCCAGCCAGAACGAAAACAAACTCAGTGGTCAACCTGACATAACCATTAATTTAATTTTATTCCTTGAAAATGTCTTTGTCAAATTATTATCAGGCTCATACCTGCTTCACTGGGAAGTGTGCCCTTGATCTCTGCTTCCAAAAATATTACCTTTGCTTAGCTGAATAACTAACAGAGTTTACCAATGAAAACTACCTGGGCCTGCAATTCTATCTGATAGAAGATTTTGATCACAAATTTAATTATAGTAAGTAGTGATAGGACTAGTCAACTTTTTA
>PVIC010007642.1:39224-50569 GCA_004025085.1 Thryonomys swinderianus | reverse complement strand
TGATTGATTGATTGATTGAGACAGGATCTCCCTATGTAACTCAGGTTGCCCTTGGCTGGCCTCAAACTTGTGGTGACCCTCCTGCCTTAGATCCCCAAGTGCTAGGCTGCATGTGTGCACCACCATACCCAGTTCAACTTTCTGTTTTAGACCTAACATATGCTCTTTGAAAACTGGTAATATCTAGTCAGTCACTTTTGGCCTAACTAAACTTCCCTTCCAGCTGTACTTATTTATGTTATAGCCCATTTAATCTTCATTCTACTGGTCTGAAATCCAGTAACCCCCTCTGATGCTAGCAGAGATAAAAACTAATGGTCAACAAGAGAATAATGTAAATTTTCCCTTCACAGATAGTTCCCTTAAACTGGCCAATCTGCAACTCCGAGAGATAGCACCACAGACCTTTGTAAAGTCCCCATTCATAGGTCCTCTCCCTTTGTCTCCCACCCACTGGTTGAGCCCCAATGGATTTCTTGTCAGCCTTCCCTCCGCACTCCTAACCTCTCTAAAGCTGTAATATGTTTCTTTCCCTTCATGCATTTAGGTTTTTGCCTTTTCACTAAACTTTAGTTGACATACACACCTGAACCTACTCCCTGGTATCCTTTTCTCTCCTAGCGAGTGACCATCTCATCTAATGGCCACTCTCAAGGGACAGACTTCAAAATCAAATTAGAAAATCACAACACTTGAAGACATGAAAGAAAAGAGGACAGGAAGAGTGTAAGGGAAAGCATTCCAGGCAGACAGAACAGCAGCAGTAAAGATCATGCCCGAGACCTCATTTACCATTTCAAATATCAGTGAGCTGGAAAGAGGACTGCCTGTGAATTAGAGGCAAGGGAGTGGCAGGAGTAAAGGCAGAGAGGATTTTTAGGATAATGAAAATGACAAGGAAGTCATTTTCAGGATCTTAACTTTATTTCCAAGCAAAGGAGAAGTCCCTTAAAAAGAGGAATGATTTCACTTAATTTGTCAAATGTTCTTGAAACTCTAGTTATCGCAAGTAGGCTCCAGGGATGAGATTAGGGACAGAAATCACACACACATGCAGATTGAGGTGATAATGATTTAAGAAATGGTCAAATTCTCAGTGTACTTTGAAGGTAGAATGTATTTTGCTGATAGAATTGACACAGGTTTATAAAAGAACGTTCACAATGACTCCAACGTTTGGGATGGATGGTTGGAAAAATGGAACTGTAGGCAATTGGGATAGAGACCCTGATGGAGAAGAAGGACTTCATGGGAGGTGTGTTGTGTTTGTGTGTCTGTGAGACAGCCAATGACAATGCCAAGAAAGGATTTGGATATCTGAGTTTGGGATTCTCATCAATTGACTCATCAATGATCTCTCATGTTTATTATCAATTTTGTACAAAGACACTGAGATAATAAAAACATTGACATATTCTCCATAAATGCCTGGAAAGTTGATATCGATGTGAAAAAAAAAAACCAGGGTGAGCTATATATAGAATGTACCAATAAAGAATTCAATAAAAATAAAGAAATAATTAAAACCCAGGAAAAAATCTGTACCACCTTGAAATGGGCAAGATTTTTTTTTTTTTGAGACAGGGTCTCCTTGCTTTGTAGTTCAGGCCGGTCTGGAGCTCACTATGTAGCCCACGCAAGCCTGGAACTCAGCAATCCTCCTGTCTCTGCCTCCTGAGTGCTGGGATTACAGGTGTGAGCCACCAAACCCAGCATTTGTGGTAAGAGGTACTGATTGCCAGTGGGCAAGGCCACTGCACTCAGTATTGTTGTATGTGGTTACCTGGGACTGAACCAGGGACCTTGTGCTTGCGAGGCAGGCAATGGAACCACTGAGCCAAATTTCCAGCCCAAGATTTTCTTATGCTAGATAAAATAAACACTAACTACTATAGAGGGGGGGCTGACATTAAAATTCATAAAACAGGGCCAAGGATGTAATTGAGCAGTACAGCTTCCAACTGGCAAGTGTCAGGCCCTTAGTTCAGTTCTCAGTACAAAAAATATAATTCATAAAATTTAAAAAGCTCTGCTCCTTAAAAAATTAATACAATTTAAAATGTGTCAAATAGAAGAAAAGTATTTACCAATATGTAAGATCAATGATATATTGAAAACATGTAAAGATACCTTTAAAAACCTTAAATAGTCATTCCCCAAAAGAAGACACCAGAATAAATAATAAGCACCTGAAAATGTCCTCAATATCATTAGTTATTAGGAAAGCACAAATGTAAGCCTAGAAGATACTGCTTCAGATTCATTAGAGTGGTTAACATTAAATAGCTTGGAGGAGATGGGATGAAAAGAGGAAGATAGGCTGGGGATTTAGCTCAAGTTGTACTGCGCCAACTTTGGATGCACAAAGGTCCGAGTTTGATCCCTGGTATAGAAAAAACAAAAACAAAAACAGGAAGATATTGATCAAAGGATATAGTCTCAATTAGATTGAAGGAATGAGCTTTAGTGACCATAGTTAAGAAAAAGTATATTTCGGGCCGGAGATTTGGCTCAGTGGTTCCGGCGCCTGCCTCGCAAGCACAAGGTCCTGAGTCCAATCCCCGGTAACCACATACAATGCTGGGTGAGGAGACTCACGCCCACCAGCAATCAGTACCACATACCACAGTGCTGGGCGTGATGGCTCATGCCTGTAATTCCAGCACTCGGGAGGCAGAGACAGGCGGATTGCTGAGTTCAAGGCTTGCCTAGATTACATAGTGAGCTCAGGGCCAGCCTGAACTGCAAAGTGAGACCCTGTCTCAAAAAAAAAGAAAAAGTCTATTTCAAAATCACTGCACTAGTAGTTTCTAAACATTCTTACATGCATCCGCATAGAAATGAGCTGGTGAGGTGATGCCCATATTAATTCATTCAACAACATAAATGTTGGGAGGGTGCGGGACAACTGGGACTCCCACATTCCTATTCAGACATTGAGATGATGCAGCCCCTATGAGAAATTAGGACAGAGTTTTATTAAATTAAATGCATCTTTACCATGTCATAGCTATCCTGCTCTCAGATACCTGAGAAAAATGAAAACACATGTCCAAAAGAGTTGTCTATAATAACATACAAGCAGCTTTGTTAGTAGTTGCCCAAATCTAAAAACAAGTCAAATGTTAATTGGTATGTGAATGTATAAAATATTTGCTAGCAAATACATACAAGGAAATACTGCTCTGCAATACAAAATAAACTTATTGACAGGTGGAACAACACAGATGCATTAAAAAACAAAACACAACATTCTGCTGAGTTGGAAGACACAGCTCAGTCAGTGGTAGAACACTTGCCCTGCAAGGGTTAGAATCTCAGGACTGAAAAACAAACCCAAAAGCCAATTTGAGAGAAGCTGGTTAAAAATAGCATGCACAATGCCATGATTTCATGCATATAGATTTTTAAAATAGAGAAAACTACTCTATGTTGTTGGAAAGTGAGAAGCATGGTGCTTGCTGGTGAGGTGGACTTAACCAGAAGTAACGTGAAGGAGTTTGCTGCAGTGACAGCAGTGCTGGATCTCGGGTATGGTCACATACATGTACATGTTTGTGAGCACATGAGAAACTCTTCACTTCGGCTCTACATGTTTTACAGAGTAGAAATGAACTGCAGGTGTTTAAAATAGAACTGTGTAACTGGGTGCCATCAGGGTCCTCCTCTCCCACCAGGAGGGTTCAGCTCCCTGTCCTCCCAACACGGGCTGCTGCTGAAGGAGCATATAGCAATATGACTCTCCCAAGACCTGTCACGTGTCATTACCCGGTTTTAGAGCATGTCATAAAGGGGGCACAGGAGGGGAAAGAAGAATTTACAGAAAGGGTAGAGTCGGTTGTTACAGATATGTAAAAGCTTAGTTACTTCAGCTAGCCCAGGATAAAATCCTCTCTTTAGATTGCTGTACATGCTCGAGAAAAATCAAAATGATCAGAAGCACTTTGTCAAAGAGAAAAATGCACACTTGCCAAATAATTAGTTCAACTGTTCTGTGATTTAAATTTGTATTCCTTCTATCTTCTGTACAGATCATAAATAAGGACTGAAATTTAGTGCACAACATCCGGGTGCCAGAGTTGTACTGGGCCCATCTTTCACCATGACACAGTTCAGTCCAAAGAAAAGGCTGATTCTGTTAGTGTGTGCATATTTATTCTTTATAGCCTGAGGTCTTTATGAATACAACTATTCAGTGACAATCTGAGGTTTTTGAGGCCTTTAAAGAAGTTTGACATTAGCCAGATAGGGTGGTGTACTCCTATAATCCCAGCAAGTGAGTGACTGAGGAGGATTGCTGCGAGTTCAAAACCAGCTGGAATTACATGGAAAGACGCTCTTAAAAAATAAAAGAGGAGGAAATTTGACTTTATTGAGAACAGCAATCTCCTTGATGAGTTTTTAAGATGGCTTTGTAGTGGTTTCCATCTCCCACCTGGTAGTGACTTTTTGATAGGCTCACGCTTCCTTCTAACAAGTTTGGATTTGTTTCTTGTATTTTGCCAAGGACCAATACACTAGAAATTCCTGCAGTCCAATATTACATGACATGTACAAGTCAGATGCAAAAAGTAAGACATTACATGGTTCCTCTTGTATGAGAAACATAGCTCATAAACAAAGGAGTAATTAAAGGAGAGATGATAGAAAACAAAAAGGCAGACTTGGAGATGGGGAAGCATGTCGGGGGAAGGGAGGTAAAGGAATCAGAGATGAGTAAGATATGCTATACACATGCAACAGTTCCTTTTGGGAAAAAATGTAACTATTAGGCATTGCACAAATATATTAATAATAACTAATTAATGATGTTTTAAAATAATATAGGGCCAGCCAGAGATTTATCTCAGTGGTTGTGGCATCTGCCTAGCAAGTGCAAGGTCCCTGGTTCAATTCCTGGTAACCACATACAACAATATTGGGTGTGGTGACTCACGCGCACCAGCAATCAGTACCGCATATTACAGTGCTGAGCATGGTGGCTCACACCTGTAATCCCAGCACTCAGGAGGCAGAGGCAGGAGGACTGCTGAATTTGCCTGAGCTACATAGTGAGCTTAGGGCCAGCCTGAACTATAAAGTGAGACCCTGTCTCAAAAAAAAAAAAATGAGATTCTATTTATTGATTCTTTCTGCTAGTTGCCATGCTGCTGAGGTTTTGTTCATAGCTTTTTCCTAACCCAATATCTCTGAGAGTTCTATCTAACCAATCTTCCAGCAGGTTTAGTGTCTCCATTTTTATATTTAGATCTTCAATCCACTTTGATTTCACTTTAGTGTATGGTGAAAGAAGTAGGTGTAATTTTAATCTTTGGCAGGTTGAAACCTAGTTTTTCCAACACCATTTATTAAAGAGGATATCTGTCCTCCATTGAAGGTGTTTGGCTCCTCTGTAAAATATGAAGTGGCTTATATATATGGAATTGTTTCTGGATCTTCTAGTTTGCCCCATTGGTTCTCAGGTTTGTTTCTTTGCCAGTACCATACTGTTTTTATCACAGTGTCTTTGCAGCACACTTTCAGGTCAGAAGTTGTAATACCCCCTACCATGTCTTTGTTGCCTAGACTGGTTTTTGCTTTTCTAAGTCTCTTCTGATTCCAGATGAATCTTTGGATTATTTTCTCTAGTTCTGTGAAATATACTGTTGGGATTTCAATAGGGATTGCATCAAGTACATAGAGCAGTTTGGGGAGTATGGCCATTTTGACAATATTTGTTCTTCAACCCAGGAACAAGTGATGTCTTTCCATTTTCTGATATCTTCTTTGATCTCCTTTTTCAGAGTGCTATAGTTTTCAGCATAGAGATCTTTCACCACCTTTGTTAGACTGATTTCTATATATTTCATTTTTGGGGTGCTTTTATGGCAGGAATTGTTTCCCCAATTTCTTGACAAGCTTTTTAGTAAGGAAAATTTGGCAAACCACTAGCCTGTATGCTCAGTATTAGCAAAGTTACCTCAGCCACAAATAGCTACACAGGAAAGCAGAAGTTAGAGTTGGTGAACTTCCCAGAGTACCCAACAGTAATGATAATGAAGATGCCCACCAGCATTGCGAGATTTTAGTGAACTACACATCCAAATATCTTTATATAGATTATCTTTTTAAGCCTCACAACAGTCTGATTTTTTCCCCATCTATCAAATAAGAAAATTGAAACTTAGGAATGGAAACTATTTTCATCTTAAATTGATAAATCTATCAAACCTCAATGTTTTAAGAATCAAAATGTCTACAAAAACTAGTTAGAAAACACCCAAAATTAAACTCCACCTTTCCTAAGCAAAGTGTAGACAATATGCAAGCCATAACTCTAAGGTCACTTGTTCTGTTAAAGTCTTAATTTTAGGCATCTTAAGAATTGCTTAAACACCTTAGTAATATTTTTCCCTCATTTGGAAAAATTAACTAAGGTTATCTTACCCACTTAAGAATTATCACTGGAACATTTCTAGTTTACTCTTGATGTCTCAGCACTCTCTACATTTGTAAATTCACACAATTACTGTGAAAATCCTAAAAACGTGAATTTTAGTATTAGCGCAAGCTAAATCTAATTAAGGAAGTAAATTTATAGCAGAAAAAACAATCATGTATGCTCCACAACAGCCAAGAAAATGGCTTTTGGATTATCTGTTAATTAGAAAGTAGTTTGTTCATGTTCCCTTCTTTCCCACTCATTCATTTATTTACTCCATAATTATAGAAAACTTACTAAATCTGCAGGAGAATGGCCAGAATTAAGGCAGATTACAGAAAATTTGATGTTGAATTCATGAGGAACAGCTGTTAGCATTAATCTGAGGCCTCCTGCCAGACATGTCCTTTGATCTTCAAGTACAGCTGCAAAAGTAAAAAAAGAAAATCGACGTTGGCCACACCTTGGTTTGCCTTTTGGCCAGAGGTAGATTCCAGATGAGTCTTTCACACTGGATTCTAATGTCATAGCTAGTGTCATCTTCTCTCATCGATACTGTCCCAGATTCTTCCTAAACACAGGGGTCACTTTCAAAGTGGCTCGAACAAATCCTAAATTACCAGACTCGCTGAAATGACTTTCATGTGAAAATGCTTCAGAAACATAAAAGTTAATTAACCCCTATCATTATTTGCATCTACCAGCAGAGCAAAGAGGAAATTAAATTCTTCTTCACTTTTTCCTACAAAATGAATTGAAGCCTCACGCAGTCGTTTCCACTTTTTATGTGGAAATGTGCACAACTCAGTAGTGCTCTATCTCTCTTTCTGTCTCTCTTTCTCCCTCCACTTTTTCCTCCCACGCCATCCTCTTTCCTTCTCTCTCTCCAAGAAGCAAAAGGTAAAGTAAAAACAGAGAATGTCCTAGAACTTTTCAAGTTGAAATTGGATTCCAAAGAGAGCTGTATTTCCACTAGATGTACATTATAAAGGTCTGAAATGCAAGTTAATGAAAGGTTAGTTCTCTACCAAATGACATGTGACTTATTCACATATTCATCACAAACCATCAGAGGCTTCATAACGAGTTGGCTACTCTAGGCATTTTATTGTCAGTGTTCAGCACATCCTCTATACTGGTTTTAATAAGGATGTCCTATTCCAAAATCTTTCTGTTTCAAACTTTTTCCTCAGACTGGACTGAGTGTGAAATGGAAACCTTGTGTGTTACTAACTCCAGGGTGCTCAGCTTGAGTTCTATGAATAAAATATGACTCTGGTCATTAAAGTGTAATAAAAGCTACTGCTTTGAAGTCTAAACCTAAACAAGGTCACTGTCTGATCTTGGGGCAATCTTCAGGATGCTCTCAGCAGGGTCTCCTCTGCAGCAGGCCTGGCCTCCTGGAGATCTCTGCAGCTAGCTGACCTGTGACATGCCCACTCCACACACAGGAAGCACCATTCCATAGTGGGGTCCCCAGGGGCTCTCAGCACCGTCATTTTCAGGACAGTGGAATCTTCCTGCTCTCCCATCAGAAAGTCCAGTATAACAGGCAGGTGCCCACTCAGGATGCACAGAGGCTTGGTTTGTTGTTGAGCACCCCTTATTTTAGTTGGATACCTGTCCCCCATTTTTGTCACCTTGCAAGAAAGCTGGACAAGCTGACTTTCCCTTCAACTTATTCTTCGGAAATAAGGGAAAGCAAGATTGTTAAATGTTCCGGAAGATTGGCCAGTGGGACTGAGGGAAGAAACCGCTCGAGTCGACAGCCTGGAAACTGCGCAGCTGGGGTCTAACTGCCCTCTTGCAATTTCTTTTTACTGGTACAAATGTAACCCACATAACAGTGGTGGGAAAAAGCTCTAGACTGTGGTCAGTGTTGTGGCCATCCGGGTTCGCCAGGAAGGAGGTTAAACGCCCACAAATGGTTCCCCTAGGGCCTATGTTTCTATGCTAGTTTGAAAAGGCCTCTTTCAGCCCACATTCCAAGAGGGATGACAGGGCTTCTGTTGCAGAAAACTTAGCTCAACATTTCTCTCTTATCATCACAGCCCAGGCAGAAAACAGCACTACCAGTGCATAAAAGCAAAAAGATATCACTGAGGAGAAATGAAGCAACAAGTAAATAAACAATCCCAGGTAATAATGCAACTGATTATCAGGTTTATGTGGTGCTTTCTGGGAGAAAGCAAAAACTTTTTGACCACAAGGAGTGTTATTTAATCACAAAGAAGATGGAAATCCTGTTATGTGAAACAAAATGATGGAAGTGCAAAACTATAGTAAATTAAATAAGCTAGAAACAGACAACTATCACATGTTCTGTCATATGTGGAAGCAAAATGGCACCTTGGAAGTAGAATAGTGATTAGTAGGGATTAAGAAAAGTAGGGGGCTGTGGGAAAAGGGTGGTTGGATTTAATCAGTGCACTTTATATGTATGTACTACATAAATATCACACTAAACACAAAAAATAACATAACACACTGATCTCTACAATATATAGATCAAAGTGTTTATAAAAGACTAGTAAAGAAATTTTAAATGAATTTTAGGCAATTAGGTAAAAAATAATAACTTCTAGAAAAAGAAATTAATAAAGGACTAAGTCTAAATTCAAAATCAAAGGATCTGAATGTTACAAGAGTATGACTATCAAAACGGTAGATTTTTTTTTTTTTTTTTGAGACAGGATCTCGCTTTGTAGTTCAGGCTGGCTCTGAGCTCACTATGTAGTCCAGGCAAGCCTTGAACTCAGCAATCCTCCTGTCTCTGCCTCCCGAGTGCTGGGATTACAGGCCTGAGCTACCACGCCCAGCACTGTGGTATGTGGTATTGATTGCTGGTGGGCGTGAGTCACCATGCCCAGCATTGTATGTGGTTACCGGGATCGAACTCAGGACCTTGCGCTCGCAAGGTAGGCGCCAGAACCACTGAGCTAAATCTCTGGCCCCCAAAATGGTAGATTTTTGATTCAACCAAAATACTGAGAACTACAATTTTTGTATTCATAGTACACAGTTAATAACATAAGGAGTAAGTGACTGGTCCACATACACACACTCATGTGCACGCGCACGCACACGCACGCACACACACACACACATGCATGTACACATGAAAAGATCAAGAAATTCCTAAATTTAATAGAGGCTTTTTTTTTTTGAGACAGTGTCTCGCTTTGTAGTTCAGGGTGGCCCTGAGCTCACTATGTAGCCCATGCAAGCTTCGAACTCAGCAGTCCTCCTGCCTCTGCCACCCGAGTGCTGGGATTACAGGCATGACCCACCATGCCTGGCAATAGAGGCTTTTAAAACATAAAGCCAACCTGTGATGGAACTTTTAGTATATATTTAGACCTATTACTGTACTGCCAATGTTCTGTGCTCAACTAAACTATTTTTCTTAGCCCTAGTTTCCTAATAGGCAAAGTGCTTTGCAGCAATACATTAGTCTAATTCTAAAGTTAGGATAATATGTGAGAAATATCTATACCATTAACTAAATTTGTCTCTTTCCCATGGGCTGGAGTCAGGGATGGCTGGCCTTCAAACTACATCTATTCCTCCTTCTAATTTCATCTAGCCTGCAGGATGTTAATATTTTAATCAGTACAAATGAAACCCAGAAAATAATCCTGCTAGGCTAGACATAGTAATCATGTCATTAATATGTGGTTGATATTCAAAACATTTGCTAGGGTTTCTGGGCTGAGAATTAGAACAGGAACCTGTAGACTCTACTGTTGCAGAGACTAATTGGTAATTGTTGGGTAGAGTTGGGGAAAATCCTCATCTGGAAGACAGTCTGAGGGATCAGGGAGCAAGGGGGGTGGGTGAGGGTACCTCAGGCCTGAGACTGTTTGCTAACTGAATATATTTTCTATTTTTTTTTTTTTGAGACAGGGTCTCACTTTGTAGTCCAGGCTGGCCCTGAGCTCACTATGTAGCCCAGGCAAGCCTCAAACTCAGCAGTCCTCCTGCCTCTGCCTCCTGAGTGCTGGGATTACAGGCATGAGCCACCACACCCGGCACTAACTGAATATATTAATTGCTGTATCCATTGTACTAATTCATCCTGATTGAGTGTAAAATGTAGGAAACTCAAATTATAGGTCATAAGAACTAGAGTTGTGAAAACTGAAGATGCATGGAATCAAACCTAGTTTAATGTACCTGACAGCTCCAACTAAAGCTCTGTAAAAACTTCGCAGCCTTTAACACCATTTCCACTTTCTCTTTACTATCTTTCACTTTCTCTGTTGTTTATCTTCTAATTCCCCTGATCTCTCTTTATCTCTTCTCTTTTTACTTAAAAGCTGCACTGTTGTCTCTCATTTGCTCCTTTTCTTGCTCATTCCCTTCTTTCTCTCACTTTCTCTCTTAACGTTTCTCTCCACCCTCCCATAATGCCTTAAGAGTACAATATTTATTTCTGTAGCATGTTTGTATAAGTTACCATGGTCACTTTATTAAAAGGCTAGACATAAAGAAATAGACCTATAAAGAATGAAAATGAAAAACAGGTCTTTGCCTTCATTATTCATTGAAGAGGAAACTAATTTCAAATGTACTAATGTGAAAATTCTCCATCTTGCCCTCCTTGGAACTTTATCAAAGGCACCTCTTTCTTGATCTTCTCAAAACAACAAGCACCTAATTACATGTTTTAGCCAAGATCATGAATTGGCCATTGGATTGTTCATCCTTCCTTGTCCATTTTCTCCCCTAACTGCCCTGGTTGTAGATCTTCATGACCTCAGACAAAGCTGAGGACAGACAAACCCTTTTCAGCTAATAGTCACCAAACTCATAAAGTTTAATAGGAGATTTTCAAGCAGTGCTGCTAAGTTCAGCAGATAGCACTTACATAAATGCTCTATACCCTCTAAACAAAGTGAAAGGCAATGATAGATGCTTGACC
>PVIC010007642.1:14971-39124 GCA_004025085.1 Thryonomys swinderianus | reverse complement strand
ACCTTGTGCTTGGTCGGCAGGTGCTAGAATCACTGAACTAAATCTCCAGTCCATCTGGTTGGTTCCTTCTCCTTTGAAATGATTCTTGGAATTAAGTTCTCTTTGTATTAAGTGTTCACAATGAGTTCCCATTTTCCGGGGGAAGCTGGACTGATACATCTCTGTAGAAGCATCCACCTTCTCAAAGCCTCCACTCCAGCCACCTGCTCTCCTGTTTCCCCAGCCAGGTCATACCATAGTGCGCACACACTTGGCTAACAGCGTCCGTTCCATTCTCTCAGCTGCAGTCTTGTCATTACTGCGGACCCCATTTTCCTCCACCAGATGAAACCCGAGGCAGCCCCTGACTCAGAGGTGGTGCAGAGGTCTGTGCCAGCCAATCAAGTCTGCGTCGCCTGAGCAGTGAGACAGTTCCCAGAGCTCTGGGAATACAGATCGAGACGTCAACAAACCTCATGAGCAAGTATGTGAGTCTTGTTTGAATGTATATATACTTTATTTTCCTTGGAGACATGATCTGTTGATTTTAAATAAATAATACAAGCCAGGAACTGGTAAGGAAGGAAGTGACTACATCAAAGCTTCACACTTCTGTTTTAAAATTTTGAACAATCAACAAAGTGAAGAGGCAAAAAGAAATGTTTGCAAATATCTAACAAGAGTTAATACCTAGAATATATAAATAATTCCTATAGTTCAAGAAACAAACAATCCAATACAAAAATGGACAAAAGATCTAAGTAGACATTTCTTCAAAAAAGATACATAAATGGTCAAGAAGCTATGGAAAAATGCTTAAAATGTCTAATATTAGGAAAATGCAAACAAAGCCATAGTAGCTACCACCTCTTATCCATCAAATATTTACTATAAAATAATTGAAAATAATAAATGTCAGCAAGAATACAGAGAAACTGAAACCCCTATGCACTGAGGACTGGAACAGAAAATGGAGCAGCCACTATGAAAAACAGTGTGACAGTTCCTCAAAAATTAAAAATGAAATTACCACATGATCTAGCAATTCCACTTCTGGTTATATACCCAAAAAAATTGAAAAGCATCTCAAAAATATTTGTATACCCGTGTTCATAATAGCGTTTTATTCACAACAGCCAAAAGGCAGAAGTGACCCAAACATCCACTGATATCTTAACAGGCAAACAAAATGTGACCTATACTTGCAGTGGAATAGTTCTCCATTTTAAAGAGGAAGTAAATTCTGATGTATGGCACAATGGGTAAAACGAAGACAGTATGCCAAGTGAAATAACCTGTCACAAAAAGACAAGTACTTCACAATTCCATGTGTATGGATTACCCAATATAGCCAAGCTCGCAGAGACAGAAAAGAAAATGAGCTTCCCAGGGTCTAAAGGAGGGACAAACAAATAGGTAATTGCTAATAGAAAGAATTTCAGTTTTATGAGATGGGAGTAGTTCTGGAAATTGTTTGCACAACAATGATGGATGTACTTACTACTGAACAATACACTTAAAATTATTAAGATGCTAAAAATGTATGATTTAGCATAGTTACAAAAGATGATTTTTTTAATTTTTAAAAGAAAGGAAAGGCTGCTATCCACTTAAGAACCTAATTGATAGCCTAAAAGGACAAATTAAGAAATATTGGATTTAGGCCACCCAAACTGTGTTTTATTTTTTACAATTTAAGTGATTCATTGGATTAGAATCATTTGCATAGTTAGAAGGTCTGTAATTGGCCAGAATTGCTTAGATGGTGGTGGTTTTGACAGTGTTATTTAGGAATGTTGATTTGGCTTCAGATTTAATGGATATCACATGACAAGTTGGCTAAGTGTTCTGAGGTAAATGCCAGTGGTTCAGCCCTCTGGTGAAAAGAATATAGAATGATGTGACATGAATACTGAACTAGGAGTCAGGAAATCTGGCCATGAATCCTCATCCCCAAATTTATGACTTAGTCTTGGAGACCAGCCCTGTTATGCATGGACCGCTTTAGGCCAGGCCACAGGCCCCACAGTCCACAATGTTACTTTGCCTTGGGAATGGAGAAGCTTGACTCTTGGCTGTGTGGGAAAGCTTTCTTCACAGCACTCCTGAGGTGAAATGGCATTCTTTTGAAGGCAACATAAAACACAGACATCCTGATGTGTGGAAGGACCCTAACTTGCTCCCCTTTGAGATGGTAAACTTGGTCCCTATCTGGCTATTCTAAACTTACTGCCATCACTCTTCCTGGAATAGGATGCCGTCCCCACCCCTGAGCTCCTTGCTGATAAATAAAAGTGGACACACTGTGGAAATATATCCACTGAAGATAGATTCCTCCTAGTCCTTCTCTGCACACTGAATATTATTTTTGTCTTTTTCTTTTATTCCCTATTGTTTTCCCTACAGCTCCTTCTAAAGAGCACCTGTTACTGCAGCAGTTAAACAATTTCTCTAAGACTTGGATGTGTCATCTGTAAAATAGGTGTGTAACTACATAATCTATTATGTTGCTCCAATTAGAAAATGTACACAAAAATGTCCTACAGTAATTCCCATTTATGATTTATGTTCTTGCTCAATTATTTTCACATCACTTTTCCAAATCAATCTGTTGGTTAACAACAACACACAATAAAGAACATGCAAACAATTAATACTAGCCACGTGCAAATCACCTTCCAATCTTTACTGAGATGCAGGCACACATCTCAGTATTGTAATTAGTTGTTGCATACTTTTTATGCTGTATCTTATCTATTTAGCACCATACACAATTGTCAAGTATTAACATGCCAGCCATGGAAAATAACTCTTACCACAAACCATCAACATACTGTACCTTGAAGCATCATTCCTGAATAGAGTGTGGTTTTAAAATATTAACCAGTAGCTGGGCGTGGTGGCTCACGCCTGTAATCCCAGCACTTGGGAGGCAGAGACAGGAGGATTGCTGAGTTCGCGGCAGCTTGCCTGGACACCATAGTGAGCTCAGAGCCAGCCTGAACTACAAAGCAAGACCCTGTCTCAAAAAAAAAAAAAAAAATTAACCAGTAACCAGAAGGCTTTAGAGAAGAAACTATGTGCTAAAATGTACCCCGTACAAAAGTAAAAGACTAAAATCTAATAGGGCTGAGAACAGAGATGGCATCAATATTCTTGGCTGAGAGAATCCTGAGACAATAACTGAAGGAAGACAGAAATGATCAATGTGGTAAGTGATGGTCCCACAGGAGAGAGACAGAAACACTGCTAAGTTATTAACCAAGATGAAAAACTAGATTTATTGCAAGTGAAAGACCAAAACAGCCAAGTAGAGAACAAGGAGCTGGTCCACAAAATGGCCCACAGTTCAGAAGCAGAGCCTATGAAATTTAGGTTTCTGTTGTAACTCTGCTACCAATTTTCACCACCTCCTTATCATTGGGAAAGAGGGCATTTCACTTCTACAAATCTTTGCTCCATCTGTAAGAGAAGAAAACACGAGCATTTAACTCATAGGGTTGCCTGGAAAAGTAAATGAGGTCAAATGCTCACAATTGTATATATAAAGGATATATAAATTGTATATATAGGCTGGTCGTGGTGGCTCATGCCTATAATCCCAGCACTCAGGAGGCAGAGACAGGAGGATTGCTGAGTTCGAGGCTTGCCTGGGCTATATAGTGAGCTCAGGGTCAGCCTGAACTACAAAGCAAGACCCTGTCTCAAAAAAAAAAAAATTTGTATATATAAAGGTCACAATTGTATATATAAAGGTCAAATGCTCTTCAATTGTATATGAAGTTTGGTAATAGGTTTCCCCAATTTAGCCACTTATAATATACAGGCTACTTGATATCTTTGCAAAATATCGAGGGCATAACATTCTTATGGCTATAGCATGGACATTCTCAATTAAATAGCTGCCAACTCAATCCCCTCCCGATTAGAATGTCCACTGTTTTATAAAAGCAGCACTTTCCTTACATTCAAGTTGTCAGTAAATGGATGATAATCCTTCCTCCTGCTCTGAGCCCATGTCTGTTCCCTGAGTGAAAGATAAAGGAGGTCTCATCACCAAAGTCTGATATCTACCATCAATAATGCTGTGTTCCAGCCAGCCCTTCCACAAGCCTCAGAAACTGTCCGCTTGAAATGCCTTTCTCATTAGACAGCAGTGTCTATTAGACAAAGAACATGTCAAAGCCCACTTCTCGACATTACCATCTATAGGCAGATGGGAAACATTTCCAAAGCTGTTACTGCGAAGCACACTTACTCACACGTGAAGGCAAATCCTGTAGTCTGAAGAACACAAGGGACACAAAACAGACTCCAGGGGCCTGAAACCATTCAACACATTGTGACTTCTAACTTGGAGACTTGTGTTCTTTAACTCACTACGGATCCAGGAACAACAATGCTTTCCTTGCCTTATGTGGCAGATAGTTTTCAGCCTGTAAAATAACATCAAGGAATTGGTGTGGAGAGGAAGGGTTATGCAGTTTTCTCATTTTCGCCCAGATTTAATCTCTACAGGAATGACTTATGCGCCTATAGTCTTCTTCTAGGCTCTGCCTGTGTAACAAAATTCAGGAAAAAGTAACAGTAGCCATGGAATTCCTAACATTCCCTAAGTGGAAGCAACCCAAATGTCCATCATCAGAATAAATAAACAAATCATGCTATATTAATATAAAGGAACAATAACCACCAACGGAAATGAATTACTGCTGCACATGATAGTATGAATGAATCTCATGAACATAATTTTAAGTCAAGAATCCAGACCACCACCAAAAAGATGTATTAAATAACTTCTTTCATGAAATGCTCAGAAGCAGTGTAGCCTAACCTGTGAGAGTACAGAGGTGCGTGCGGTCACCTGGGGGTTGAAGAGTGGTACAGTGACTGAGAAAGTGTCAATGGGATGTTGGTAATGTGCAATTTCTGGATATAGGTGAGTCTATGAATGTGCTAACTTTATGCTGAATAATCAAACGGTTACTTTCATTTGTACATTCTATATGCATATTACATTTTGATTAATATTTTTAAAAATAGACTTATTATACTGTCAGTATTTTAAGATTTGCTATCTGTCTATCATGGTATCTTGATGTCTTCAAAGATATTTCTGGCTGGGGAAACATTGCCGTTCCAGGGCAAGTCAAACCTTGAAGGTTTAAAAGGCTGAGTTTGGATCACGTCTTGCTATGCACACTGGGCAGCCAAGAGCTGCACGTCCTCTACCTACCCTGTGCACCTCGGAGGACCACGTTCCTCTCTTTGATCACCCCCAGGTTATGACACTCTGGGTAATAGGGAGCAGTGCAATAGGCCAAAGCCCACTGAAAACATTCAAGCTAGCTGGTCCCAGACTGTTAACGCGGCCTTTTTGCTTATTTCTGATAAGACCCCATAAAGGATCTAGCCCAATCCTTCACCTTGCTTGGTCTTCTGCCTCCTGATCATGTCTCTGTTTTTCCTGAGGGACTCTGTGCCTCTAGTATAATCAGTCCTGATTCCCTGTCCTCCCCTTCCTCCTCATATATCCACACTTGAATAACCAAACAAAACATTTACTGAGTGGAATAAATTTTTACATGAAGAATTTCCTTTACTGGATAGATCTGATGGACAATTCAATTTAATTTTTTAGAATGAAACCATGTGTTAGAGTTAACTATAGCTGTGTAAAAATAAGCTTTCTTCTTCTGTCCAAATAACATGCTCTGAAGCTCTAGTCAAATACTTCCTTTTTACCTTCTTGAAGTTATAATACTGTCAGTTATTTGACTTAACAAAGTCAACAGATTCATTACTGCTATGGAAAATATTTCCCTATTTGTATGTACTCAAATGACCTCCTTAAGCCTCAAGAGTTGTCCCACACATCCTAATAGACCTGAATTCAATCAAGAAATCCATTTTTATAATTTTGTCAATATTCTCACCAAATTCATATTTCCAGATTAAACCAGTCTAATGTTTTAGCTGATAGAAATCTGGGGCTGGCATTTTGATTTGTCCTTATTCCTGTGGATTCCTGGTCATTTTAGTGTCTTTAGGGGGCCTGGTCCACACTCATTCATTGTCCTCCTCAGGTCTCAGTGTGTGATGACTACTCAGGAGGTGGGAATGCTCTGGCCTGAGTGTCCTCCTGCCCAGGCCTGACCCAGGGCTTTTTGGGCAGCTGTGAGGAAGAGAGAAACTCCTGGACTGGCTGATCTGGACCAAAGCTGTTGGCTCATTTCAACAATGTTATAAAAATGTACTATTTATGCTTGCCACACTGATGTTTCTCTGCCTTATTATTGGAACATGACAGAACCTTATATTAGCTTTTTAGAATAAATGGCTGCCAGAGATTCCTAGAATCCCTTGATTTCCTTTGAAAACTTGACCACTTTAGTGAGTTCTCCAGCCTTCAAAACAACTGCAAAGTATGTAAAACTGAATGAAGCCAGCATCACTGCCAATGTGACCCCATGTTTGGATTTGCTCATTCAAAGACTTATTTACAGAAATTTTTAAAACAACGGCTTGCTATATACTTCAGGCTGCCCTTGAACTCACAGTGTAGCCCAGACTGGCTTCAAAATAATGGTGATCCTCCTGCTCAGCCTCCTGAGTGTTGAGATCATATGTGTGTGGCACCACGCCTGGCCATATTTACTGAACCTTTAGTTTAACTAAGTTTCCATTTCCTGGCATCTATGAGTCTCTTTGTTCCTGTTATCATAATTCCCAAAGTTGAGAGTAATGTATTTTTTTAAAGATTTCGGCATAAAAACTTAGTCTATGACTGTTTTAGTAATTTTCTTCATTGCTAAGACAAAACACCCAACAGTTACAAATTAGAAGAAAAAAGGGTTGATATTTGGTTCACAGTTCGTGGAGGCTTCACTCAGTGATTGGCCAGCTTGAAGGCAAAACAGTGTAGTGTAAGACAGCAGCTCACCTGACAGCTATCAGAAAGCAGAGTGACAGAAGGAGTAAGAAAGGGAAATAGACCTTCCAGATCAAGCCCCGTGATCTGCTTCTTCCAACCAGACGCCCCTTACTGACAACAAGTCAGACATCTTGTCCAGTAACCCAGTCACCATCAAACATGTGAGGCTTTGGGCAGTAATTTAGATCTAAACAGTAATAATGACTTTGAGAAGCCTACATGTATATTCAGTAGTTGACATTTACACAAATAATTATGGCAAAAGTAAGTGCTTTTACTGTCTCAAGTGTAACAACTCCACCAGTCTCTCAGTTGGTGGAGTGCTGATGTGAATTCAGATGTGCCTGGTGCTGTTCATACCCCTAACATCCCACTGACCCTTTTTAGCTCATTTAATGTCCTTACATCACTGATCCAGATTGTTTGAAATATGAGTCTTCATTATTCCATGTTAAACTGAACCATCAAAGCTAAATTTAAATTATTTTTGGGTTAGGAAACTAAAAATTGTCTGCGAACTTTAGCATGGGCAATCCATGTTTGAATACAAATAGAAAGAATCCCCTATTTGATTTTCCTATCACAAACCACTGTGATCCTATTGTATAAAGATTAAATATATAGACAAGAGTATTTGCTGTCTTGGTATGTGTTACTTTATTTTTCTTTGACCCTATATTGTCAAGTAAGACGGTAATGGGATTAGTGTTCAGGCACTTATTTAATGCTGCTAATATGAATTGTACTTTAAAAGACTGTGATAAACATCCAGCTGCTGGTCTAGATCAATCTTAAGAAAGTGGTACTTAAGGACCGGGGATTTAGCTCAGTGGTTCTGGCATCTGCCTGGCAAGTGCAAGGTCTTGAGAGTTCAATCTCTATATACTACAGTGCTGGGCATGGTGGCTCATGTCTGTAATTCCAGTACTTGGGAGGCAGAGGCAGGAGGACTGCCATGAGTTTGAGGCTATCCTGGATTACAAAGTGAGTTTAGGGCCATCATAAGCTATAAAGTGAGACCCTGTCTCAAAAAACTAAACTAAAAGAAAAGAAAAGAAAAGAAAAGAAAAGAAAAGAAAAGAAAAGAAAAGAAAAGAAAATAGAATAAAGAAGGAAAGTGGTACTTAAGCTTTTGTAGGAAAAGTTAAGGACCAAGGAATCACTGAAAACATTATGTTAATGTACGTAAGTATATATAAACAGAGCACACTAAACCAGAAACTTTGAACTAAATAGGTTAGATAAGTTGGGGTCACCATGAAAGTGTTTCCGTAAGATTGTACCTTTAACACTGGCACAGATGAGGACAAGGAGATTTTAAAGTGCTTATTTTGAAATCAGTTGCAAAAGGAATCTGACAGGGAAGAACTTCTGGATGGCAGTGAGCTGCATGAATTTCATTTTAGGAGAAGTATTTTTATCCTCCACATCATTAGCTCTGTAACTGAATCAAGAGGAACACTTGAAAATTAATTACAAATCTATTCAAAAATGGAGATAAGCCAGTACGCATAGGCCAAGTAGAGTCTTGTTAGCTGAACATGTTAATGCAGAAGCTCTGACGTCTTATAATACTTGGTGCAAGCCTCAGGGACCTCTAAGGACTGGGGAATGAAGAAAGAGAACTGATGGGCCTTAAAGATATTTATTAATTTCAAGTATAAGCCAATTTCACCAAGGTTGAACTAGCTTTTAGGAAGTGATAAAATAATCGCTTTTTCACAAAGATAGAGAAAAAATAAACCTAGATCTCATCTCTGAATCTCCTTTCTCTACCCTAACTGCATGGCAAAGTCAGGAACAGGGGAAGGAGAGAAAGAATAAAAGGGAAGAGGAAAGATGTGTTGGAAAGGAAGAAGGAGAGAGCAGAATGAAGAACTATCAAAAGATACCTCTTCCTTTTTTGTCCACAGGCAAGATAGTGTTTGTGGTTCCCAAAGCCTGAGATATCTAAAATACACTCACCACTGTCTCACGTTGTCCTTTTATCCTGTTATGCTTTTCTTCCATCCAGGCCTCCCCTTCCTTTGAAATCTTGGCAACTTCAGTGAGTACTCCAGCCTTCAAAACAACTATAAAGTATGTAAAACTGAATGAAGCCAGCATCACTTCCAATGTGACCCCATGTTTGGATTTGCTAATTTAAACAAGTATTCACAGAATTTTTTTTTTTTTGAGACAGGGTCTCGCTTTATAGTTCAGGCTGCCCCTCAGCTCACTATATAGCCCAGGCAAGCCTCGAACTCACCAATCCTCCTGTCTCTGCCTCCCGAGTGCTGGGATTACAGGCTTGAGCCACCATGCCCGGCTCACAGAAATTTTTTAAACAAGAGCTTGCTATTTACTTCAGGCTGAACTTGAACTCACAGTGTAGCCTAGGCCGGCTTCAAATCAACATCTGACCTTATCATTTGGTTTTCCTTTGTATCACTCATCTATTGCTGGCTCTCACAGATTTTCTCCCATGCAGTGCAAACTGCATATAGGGAGGGCCGTCATCCTGGTGCTGTAGAATTCTGACTCCTAGGACACGGCCCAGAGCAGGAGGTTTTCCGCACATGCCTGTGACATGATGCACAAATGAGTGAATCGATTAATTAACTTACCTGGAGTACCAGGCTATCTGCTCACTTAAAGTATTGACATGAAAGTTGGATGATAAAAACATTAGTGTTACTCCACCAGCTTCTGCTCAGTGAGGTTCACTGTGTTAAAGCACACATGTGCATACAGCCCTAAAAATGTGCAGAAAACGTCAAGCTAAAAGGAGAAAATATACTCTGAGAGAAGAGGAAACATAGGGTCAAGTAATTCAAAAAAAGGAAGAGAAATAGTGAGACTACACTGAAATGGTTAAAGAAATAAAATTGCATATGTGTTGCCAAAGTGAGCACATAAAGAAGTAAAATGAAAATAATAATGAGATACTAGTATTCAGAAATCACTATCATTTTAAACCAAAAAGAAAAAAAAAAGCAGCATGAGTTTCTGCAAGTTTGCAGGGAAATGTGCTGGTGAAGGAGAGCCAAGTGTTGGAAATTATCTTTATCTGTGTAGTCTTAGTAAGGACAACAGCATGACACCTTTCCTCTTCCACCGAGGTTAAAAAATCATAGGATCATGGGCCAGAGATTTAGCTCAGTGGTTCCGGCGCCTGCCTCGCAAGTGCAAGGTCCTGAGTTCGATCTCCGGTAACCACATACAATGCTGGGCGGGGAGACTCATGCCCACCAGCAATCAGTACCATACCACAGTGCTGGGCGTAGTGGCTCACGCCTGTAATTCCAGCACTCGGGAGGCAGAGACAGGCGGACTGCTGAGTTCAAGGCTTGCCTAGACTACATAGTGAGCTCAGGACCAGCCTGAACTACAAAACGAGACCCTGTCTCAAAACAACAACAACAACAACAACAAAACAAACATAAGATCAGTACCAGGCGTGGTGGCTCATGCCTGTAATCCCAGCACTTGGGAGGCAGAGGCAGGAGAATTGATGAGTTTGAGGTTTGCCTGGGTTATATAGTGAGCTCAGGACCAGCCTGAACTACAAAGCGAGACCCTGTCTCAAAAGAAAAACAAAACAAAAAAAAGTCATAGGATCAGCAAGTAATACTGGAAGATGATACTTCTGTCTGTGGAAGATCACTATAGATATATAAAGGTCTTGAACTCATCGACCTTCTTCATTGACCATAATAATGTCACTCATGAACTTGTGAAGAAAGAGAAATAAAAAGAACATTGTTTTCCTCAAGAAGCAAAGCTAAGAAAAGGGTACTATTTAAAGCATAAAACTAAAACTATGTCGTGTAAGTACTCAGCTCTTCCAAGCCAAAGCCCCATGAAAAAGCAGCATCATTTAATTGTACTAGGTTTCTGTGATTGTGTACCAAAGAGGCCTGGTTCTCTCAAACATATGTGTCCCTTCTCTTCTACTAAGCTTAGTCCATTTTTAAAACCCACAGCATTAATATTTTGCTGTTATTTTCAACCATATATTAGTCAAAAGCGACACAAAACCAAGTCAAATTTTTTGAATTTTAGTTTTCAAAGAAGTGAAAAAGAGAGTGGTACTACCTTTGGAGTGACCCCTTTCATGATTCTTTTTTTTTAAGACAACAACAAAAAATGATGTCATAGGGAAATATTTATTAGGAAAACACTTTCTAAGAAAGACAATTTTCTGGACATCAGTTATTGCTGATAAAGGAAAACAAAACAGTTTTGTACCTGTCAGACAAAGGAATTTTAAGTCAGCACATTGCAAAATGAATTTGTTATAGTTTTTCATCAAGGTGAGGAATGAAACCTTAATTACACCATATCAAGTTATTTCCACTTTCAAAGGCCTTGTTGGTTTTTTTCAGCTTTGTAGTTGCCCATGGGAAGACTGCACATCAAGTGTGTTACCACAGGCAAAGCAACGAAGTGTGATGCAGTCTTAGGATCCTATTGTGTATTACAAGGCTGACAAACAGACTCATGTAAAAATTTTCTTCCTCTTCACCAATGACCTCAATATGCCAGTGAAACATGTTGTGCTTGTTTGCTTTTAATATGCTTCATTTATCTTGTGTAAAATTGTATACTGCTCGGTAAAAAGGCAAATAATTATAGTATAAGGATGAATTTCATCAGACAATGGATGATTTGTTCCAAGCTCCCTAAGCGGGAGCAAGTTCCCTAATAGCTTTTAGCAAGGACCATGGGAGGCAGGAAGGAAGCCCTAGGAGAAAAGGATTACAAGGCCAGAGAATTCCAATAGCAAGAATGCCTCTGCATTCTTCTGTTTTAAAAAATGTCTAAATATGTAACATTTTTCTCAGCATTCAAGTTCATGCTCTCTTCTCTGGATAAAAACCGTGTTTCTCCTAAAGGATTAAAAACTGAACACAGATTGGGGTGCCCAGAGCAAACAGCATTAACATTTAATTTAAGGCCTTCTAAGCCAAAGCACTCTTCACAGGCAGAGCTGTTGAAATAAAGCTTCTAGGCATCTACATGACTCCTACATCCTAGAACTTGAATGTCTCTTTCATGTCAGAGTTATGCAGACATGGGAAGATACTAATTTTTTTTTGGGGGGGGGGAAGGGGACAGGGTCTTGCTTTGCAGTTCAGGCTGGCCCTGAGCTCACTATGGAGCCCAGGCAAACCTCGAACTCAGCAATCCTCCTGCCTCTGCCTCCCGAGTGCTATGATTACAGGCATGAGCCACCACACCTGGCACTGTGGTATGTGGTATTGATGGTTGGTGGGCGTGAGCCACCACGCCCAGCATTCTATGTGGTTACCAGGATTGAACTCAGGACCTTGCGCTTGCGAGGCAGGCGCCGGAACCACTGAGCTAAATCACTGGCCTGGGAAGATACTAATTTTTAAAATTAAATGTTATAAATTATATATAGAAATATGTCATTTGATTTTTTTCTAAATACAAATTTTATAGTATTTTCTTCAGTGCATTTACTCAAATAATTTCTTTCCTTTTCTTTTTTTTTTTTCCTTTCATTTCTTTTAGAATTTCCTGACTTACTTTAGGCTGGAATGGGCTCTGTTTAGTCATCTGTAATAGAATTTGTAGACATTAGCT
The DNA here is from genome assembly GCA_004025085.1 of Thryonomys swinderianus. Classification (NCBI taxonomy): domain Eukaryota; kingdom Metazoa; phylum Chordata; class Mammalia; order Rodentia; family Thryonomyidae; genus Thryonomys; species Thryonomys swinderianus. The sequence goes on along the minus strand of PVIC010007642.1, from coordinate 26,619 downwards.
GAATACAAATAGATGATATATACTATGATGTAACATATATCTCCTAAACATGTGTGTATTGCTCCTTTGCTGAGCAATGCCATCAGGGTAACAAACCTATTTCTCTACACACTGTAGCAGTTGTAACTATAAGAGTATAAGTACAAAACTAATACAGGAACTGTACTCTTACCTGGAATTTTTGTTTATTCATTATCTCTTCAAATATTCCCAGACTAATCAGGTGAAGCCCTAGAGTCTCATGTGGAAGGGATGTCCTAGATTTAAGAGACTATACAGGCAGGGCTCGAAACTTTGACTCTCCAAAATACAGCATTATCTCAGTTACATACTTAATTTTTGAGGAAAACTAGATAACAACGAGCCTACCAGATCAGTTAGCAACAGAACACACTTTCAGTAAATCATTTAAGCATCCATTCTGATGTGTTCTGAACCCTTCTTGATATAAGTTCCACACTGAATTGAAATTACTTGCCTCCACCTCTGCTTGCTGGACACGAGGCTCCAGGAGTGTAGAGTGCTTGCTTCTCCTTCTCATCCAGGCTTTATCAGAGCACTTCGCTCATAGTTAATAGTTACTAAATATTTGCTCAGTGACACACTTAACAGTATATTGATTATTTGAGTCAATGAGTGAACACAGCTATTACCAGGGAAAGACTTTTGAAGAGGTCTGTGTGACAGACACAGATTAATCAAGCCTGTCACGTCTACTTCTTCCTCTGCCTAACCTTATTTCCTCCTCCTTTCTTTTTACAGGTATTGATCACTAATTAATACCACATACCTCAAAATCTATTTCAACATCTGCTTCCAGAGAATCTAACCTATGAGTTCTGAGAAATAAAAACACAAGACAAAGCAGAGTTCAAGGCAAAGCAACTTAATGGCCTCTTATCAAATATCACATCTTTGAAGAGGTGTGGTTGACCTGGTTGTTTTAAATACGTCCCCTCTATCACTCACACCCACTCCACTCCTCCTCATGCCCCTTTGGCCTGTTAGATTTTTCCCTAGATGTATTTTTTCCTGGAGGGTCCATTTGTTTACCGCCTCTCTGTCTTAGAAGGCAAATTTCATAAAGCAAGCATTTTTTTTTTTTTTTGGTGGTACCAGGGATCAAACTCCGGCCCTTGTGCTTCCAAGGTAGGTGTGGTACCACTTGAGCTAAATCCCCGACATAAAGCAAAGATTCTGACTTGTTCATTGTTATCTGCTCTGCCCTGAGAGTACCACCTAGCATATAGTAGACATTTAATAAATATTTATGAAATGAGTAAACCATTACTAGACTTATTATCTTGGAAACATAAAAGGAACACCTAGAAGCCAGGTTTAATATTGTAAAACTTTAATGAGTTTCTTATGGTTAAATGTTTTTTAAAAGAAATTATTAGATGCACCAAACAATCTGAGCAGTTAATTGGATTCTATGGTTATAACCATAAGTCTTTGTGCAGTCATGGAAATAATTACTAATTCATAAATCCTGAATAAATAAAATCTGAGTCAGACTTGATCATCATTCCTCTTTCCTCACTGCTGGTTTTTGGTTTGGTTTCCATGTGACATTGTTGTTGTTGTTTTGATCTGTTTTGTTTTTAGAGGAAACTTCAAAGGGACTGGTTCAGGAAGATAACTTTTTCTCATTGACTAGAGAGGGAGATGTTACAGAGGGGATGTCTGGTTAGCCAGGAGAGGAGGGTGAAAGCATTATTCTGGGCCAGCTAAGCTTACTCATTAATTCACCTTAAAAGTGTGCATTTAAAAGTCTAGCAACACAGAGGTGACTTTTAAGGCTTTCAGAAATATGTCAAACCATCTAGGAGAGAGTTTAGAACAGAGTTTTTCAGCCTTGGCCACACCTTAGAATTTATATTCTATTGCTTCACTTCTGGCACTTCACACTGTACTTTTTCTTTTATACTTCCTATTCTCTAATAGGAAGTAAGCACAAACTTTATAGTGATGTAATTCTGTTGGCCTTCCTCTCATGTCATGAGCTATTGTTGTCAGAACTTTTATGCTTACACACATTATAAACTACACCTTTGCTTTTGAATAGTGTGATGTCTTTTAAGAAAATTATAAGGAAAAAATCACGTGCCTCTATATTGGTATATTTGCCCTTTCTTGTGCCTCTCGTTCCTTTTGTATAAATCCAGTTACTACACAGTGTCATTTCTCCCCACTGAAGTATTTAGTAGTGGAAGAGCAGGGAGCAAGGTGGGCAGTATTTTTTTTTTTTTGAGACAGGGTCTCACTTTGTAATTCAGGCTGGCGGTAAGCCCACTATGTAGCCAAGGCAAGCCTCAAACTCAGAAGTCCTCTTGCCTCTGCCTCCCAACTGCTGGGATTATAAATGTGAGCCACCACACCTGGATTTTTTTTTTTTTTTGAAACAGGGTCTCTTTTTGCAGTTCAGGCTGGCCCTGAGCTCACTATGTAGCCCATGTGAAACTCAAACTCACAGCAATCCTCCTGCCTCTGCCTCTCAAATGTTGGGATTATAGGTGTGAGTCACCATGCCTGGCATTGTGGCGTGTAGTACTGATTGCTGGGATTATGAGCATGAGTCACCACACCCAGCATTGTGGTATGTGGTGGCAGGGATAGAACTCCCAACCTTGTGCTTGCAAGGCAGACACCTGAATCACTGAGCTAAATTCCTGGTCTGACAGTATCTATTTTTAAATTGACACATAGTGATTATACATATTCATGGAGTACAGTGGAAGATTTCAATATATGTATAAATGTACAAAGATCATATCAGCATAAATGAAACATCCATGACCTCAAACGCTTAATCATTTTTTGTGTTTGGAACATCCATAATTCTACTAGAATTTTAAAATATACTGTACAGTTAATTATTATCCACTATCATTATCCTGTTCTAGAAGTCCCTCCTATACAACTTTGACACTATATCCATTAACTGCCCTCTTTTTTTTTTTTTTTTAGGCAGGGTCTTACTTTCTAGTTCAGGCTGGCCCCGAGCTCACTATGTAGCCCAGGGAAGACTCCAACTCAGCAATCCTCCTGCATTTGCCTCCCAAGTGCTGGGATTATAGGCATGAGCCACCACACCAGGCACTGTGGTATGTGGTTCTGATCACTGGTGGGCATGCTACCATGTATGTGGTTACTGGGGATCAAACCACCATGTATGTGGTTACTGGGGATTGAACTGTGTATGTGATTACTGGGGATTGAACCAAATACTTGTACTTGCTAGGCAGGCACTGGAACCACTGAACTAAATCTCCAGCCCTTGCTCCTCACTCTTTGATAGTAATTTCAAATATTATATTTAATATTTTCTAAAGGTCGCCAAGATTCTGCTCATCTTTAATCTACCTTTGTCTGTGTTCTCCACATTAAATAGTTTTTATTGATCTGTCTTCCTTTTCACTGATTCTCTGTTCTATCATCTCTAATTTGCTACTAAGCCCTCCTGGTGAATTTTTCATTCTAGTTAATATACTTGTTAACTTTACTTTCAAATTTTTCTGACATCAAGGGAGAAATGGAAAGTGGCAAAGAAAAGAAATAAAATTAAGAGATTTGGGGTTAGTAGATCTGTAATGAAGGAAGAAAAAATAGGTACAGTTGAAGACTGACTTTTATATTCTATTGTAGGGAAGATTTCAGAATTCTGCTTGATAATATCTGATTCCTTTGTAAAATATGAAGATATTGACAACTTAAACTAAATATGGAAAGTTAAAAAGGACCTAAGGAGACAGAAGATGGTAATCAATTATTGCCTTCAAAGTAGGAAAACTTTTAGTACTATCTTTTTAAAATTTTCAGTATAGGTGTGCAATGTGAAATAATTATAATCATCTTAGTGATGATTATATGCATACATAAACTAGGAAGTTTTTTAGGAAAGTGAACAAGGACTGTTTGGTATAAAAACTATTTTCATTGTTTTCTCACAATATTGAGTGACACGAAAGTAGGCAATTGAAAGTTTCTCTAGACAGGTGTGATGAAAGCAGAGAGTGGCAAAGCATTAGAGTAAAAACTGACACCTAGTAAATAATGAACTAAAAGATAATTGTAGAAGAAAGTAAAGGCATGAAAGCCCTAAGCACTGTGAAGAAGTACTGGTATCACTCACACAGGTCATGTGAGTTTGAAGACTCATCATGGTAGTGAAAGTACATGTACCCACTGCCCTTGTATGGGAATGAAAGTCATCAAAGAGTATGATCTTCAAAGGTTAGAATTTTAACTTGGCATATTTTCTAGTGAAGGAATTTTTATATTGTAAATAGTGGAGAGATTTGTGGTGAAACTTCAAGGAACTGTAATGTTAGGATGTCAGGTTAGTAACAGACTTGGGGAGAAGCAATGGTGAATGGGCCAAAAAGTAAACCAGGGGGCTGGAGATTTAGTTGTGCTATGAATGTAGATCAGTGGTGCCGTGCCTGCCTCCCAAGTGCAAGTTCCTGAGTTCAATCCCTGGTACTGAGAAAAAAAGTCAAACAAAACTCTTAAATCCTGAGGAAGAACTTTAGAGAAAGGAGAGAAACGAAAAGGTGTACCAAGAAGCATGTAGAAAAGAGTACAGGCAATGATGGATACCTAAAAAGACAGTGGGACTTTGGGAAGTATCTGAAATAAATAGGGATGAAATATGATCAAACAAGTTTTCAAGGTCTCCTAGAGGGCGAGAATTCAGCATCAGTTACAGATCTGAATATTTAGCTCCTTCCTGCTCAAAGCTTTCTGGCAGGAAAGTGATTTGTGGAAATCATGTGCAATTCTTCTGAAGGTCTCTGACATAGGCTCGGGTTGGCAGATGATAAACTCCAACTCAATGACAGCATCTAGTCTGCCAAGGAATTTTTGTGAAACTCATGTCATATATCTATCCAAATTTAAGATTCTGCCACTAATCCTAAAACAAATCCGCATAATAACTTTCACAAATATACATACAGAGATATTTTCTAATTGAAAGGAGAAATTAAGTGCAGAGCTGTTTTTGTCACTCAGCAGGCCTCTCAGTCTGTGCATGAACAAAGCAGAAATTGAGTATGCAGAAACCCTTCTGCAATGAGATTATTGCATTCAGACTTGCTGCAATCTTTACATTTTGGGCCAAAGTTATAATGAAGAGGAGCATACATGTTTGAACTTGAACTTAACATGTCTAGCATGCCTCTTTAAGAAAATACCCCAGTTCCTTTATGTTTGAAACTACACAAGCAAACTGGAACATCTTTATTGTACAAAGGCCACACAATAGGATGATCTTTTTCCCAAAGAAATCCTCTGGAAGTAAATCTAGTCACACTTGTTATCTGATAAAGACTCTTTCTGTGAATTCTGCTTTTTGACAAATATGTGTTTTGATGTCTTTATTCATTTTGATCTCCCCTACTGTTCTTAGGATAGGATATGTTGATAGAAAGACCAGTAAAACCTTGTTTATACCCTCAACAGTGGATACTCATGAAGAATTGTTGAGGAAATTGATGGAGGTAGGCAAAAGGAGATAACTAAGTAGTCTGGCAAGGAATCTAAAGCTAATTCTTGAATCTGAGATCTTCGACAGAATTATAGTTCATCTTTTTCATTCCATTTCTCATAAAAAGGATGAGGAAACATAATGCTACAAGTTGTAAAATGTCAGATTCACTCTTTAAACTGACTTTGGAGCAGCACCCTTCTGATAGAGTCTTAATGCTTTCGGGACAGAGGAAATGGAGAGAATTCATTAATTGGGTTTAATATGCCAAGGTGACAGGACCAAAAGGTTGTCAAAGATCTTGCAGCACTTCTAGAAACATAGAAGTGCTTGGTACTGGCCCCTATGGACTCTAAACTGATGCCTTCTCGTACTGTAAGTTTCACTCTACATATAGTAAATAAAATAAGGATGTCCCCACTGGCACAGCTGCCCCAGCAGGAGTTTCTAGTCTGGTCCTCAGGCTGTTATTTCATATGGCTACATATACTGCTACTTTTCCAAACCCTGCATCTCCACTCAAGAAAGGGCAAAAACTGAGACTTCTGAGAAATATGTTATAAAACAAAGAAGGAAAAAATCTCATTCCTTTCTCTGTGCCAGGTACAGATGGATCCTGTAGCACTGCAACCCACAGGGAACATCAAGTAGTGGGGACACTAGGTGAGGTGGGGAGCAGATCTGCGAATCAGGTAGGAATGGGTAACTCTGGCTTCCTCCTTCTCTCCTGAGTATTCATTGCAACTATTGTACAGACATTTCTCACCTCCCAACTATTTGGCAAGAAGGGACAAATACTTTTATTGATTATGGCATTGTTTCATTGCAAAGACCAAGGTTAATGATTTATTCATTTTAACTATCATGATGTATTTACATTAATCATTAGGGCTCAGGAGTAAATTTTAAGAAATCTGAATTTTCAAACATTTACTTGAGTTTCACCTTGACATGTGAAAACAGAATTCATCAATCCATGAATTCTTTTCTGACATTTGGATATTAGCTTGTCAGATTTTTCCTTTAAATGGAAATCTGTTAGGCTTAATCAATGTGTGACAAGATTCTAAATCTCCACATCTTTTTCTGTAGCCTCTTTCTCTACACCAGCTGAAACAAATGCCACATATAGATTGTTGAAATGCATTGAACATGGAATTGCCAATGGCACTGTATCTGAAATTTCGGTCTGGGGTACTTTCATATAAAAACCCCTCATATTCTTTTAATCCAAATCTCTTGACCTTCAGGGAACACAAGAAACAACTTTGTAGTAAGCCATTGGCCTAATTCAGTGGAGTCCTAGAACTGACATTATTTATGGAAACATAAGCAGTTGGTTAGACAAATGCCCAGGGGCCTTGGAGTTGTAGGTATTTAAATAAATCAAATGATCCAGAAAACTAGTATTAAGTGAGACCTCCACCTGAACTACCACCTCCCTCATACCCACTGGCATGTCCGAAGGGCAGAGAGGACCCTCATCCATTATGAGGGAGAGCGAGGCCAGAGGAATGAGGGAACCAAGCCAGGCATGCCCAGTGTTCAGTGCCATGGAGACCTTGTGATATCACAGTAGACGACAGAAAGAGGCCTTGCTCCTTCACCCAGTCCCAGAAATGAGACGTGATGCTTAGATCATTTCTGCTGCAAACTTGGCTCTTAGAATCCAGGCCATTCCTCAGCACCCTGCCCCGAAGCTTTACTGAAGTACACTTGCATTTTTAATCAGGTTTTGGTTCTTACTGTTTTCCATCATTTTACTAAACCTCTGCAGCTTAGTTTTCAAAAAAAATCTGGCTGTCTTGCAGTCTCAGACATTTTGCAGAAATTTGCCTCAAGGCAAAATAATTCCTACTTTAACATATTAAAGCAATGTAACCATACCATCTAAAAACTCAGGGTAAAGACAAAAAGAACTAATTGACTATTGACCAAATAAAAGCCATCTTATTTATTCCTTACTTTAATACTCTCTTCTAAAGCAAATTTAAGCAGTCTGCTCTCTGTTTCATTAGACATCTTCCAGCAAGATCAGCAGAAAATTGGAAATGCTGCATTAGGATATTTGGATCATAAGTCTCCAAAACCAGAACCACAGCTGTCTGCTGGTTCACTATGGATACTTGCAGAGCCCAGTGAATAAAATATCAATTATCACAAGTGCAAAATGCAAGAAGATAATGGCTTGAGTGCATTCATGATGAAGTTCGTTCCTTAAGAGTTAATTAAATGTTTTCTATATGAGTAATCTCACACTGTGATTCCATGTCGCAGCTAGGGCAACCCAAGACTTACAGACTCTTGCTTTGCTTCATGACCAGGAACTGATTTGAAAACCAAGAGCAGCTAGGAGGCATAAAGGAAACCATTTTGGGATGCCACGTCTCTAACCTTGCACGGGTCTCTGAGGAGCTTATCCTATATAAACACAACCCCACTGACCAGAATACTACAGAAAAGGATTTTTCTCATCAGCACTTACCTCCAAAGTTTCAAGGCTCTGAGAATGCAACAGCTGACAATTCACAGTTTTGTTAATTGAAATATAAATACTGATGCCATAAATTTGATGTTGGAGAAGAATGGGGCATGGGAGTAAGGAAAGGGATCAAGGAGGCCGGAGATTTAGTTCAGTGGTTCCAGAGCCTGCCTAGCAAGTGCAAGATCCCAGGTTCAATCCCTGGTAACCACATACAACAATACTGGATGTGGTGACTCATAGCAATCAGTACCACACACCACAATGCCCAGTATGGGAGCTCACACCTGTAATCCCAGCACTCAGAAGGCAGAGGCAGGCAGATTACTGAGTTGGAAGTTTGCCTGGGCTACATAGTGAACCCAGGGCCAGACTAAACTACAAAGTGAGACATTGTCTCAAAAAAAAAAAAAAAAGAAAAAAAAGAGAGTGACCAAGAGCAATAATTGTCCTCCTACTACCTCATTTCACTTTAAAAAGATTTCCATAAATGTGTCTTTACATATAATTAGGATGCTGACCACTCCTAGTACTTAGCCCACCACAGCCATTTTTTTTTGGAGACAGGGTCTCATGTTGTAGTTCAGCCTGGCTCCAAGCTCACTATGTAGCCCAGGCAAGCCTGGAAATCAGCAATCCTCCTACCTCTGCCTCCCAAGTGCTGGGATTACAGGCATGAGGCCCCACGCCCAGCACCACGACCACTTTTAATGGAAACTCTCTTATCCCACTGCTGTGCAAAGGGGGTGCACCTGTGACCCACACTGTGGGATCACAATTCCCTGCAGCTGGGACGGCCAATCTCCAGGCTGTAGAGGGTGCTGGGTGGGAGCCTGCAGCAGAAATGTCTTCCAAAATAAGGAAGCACTGAGCAAGACCAATTGTGTAGTAGAACAAACACAGAAAGGTCATGAGAAAAAGAAACAGGTCCCAGAGAGGGATCCAAATATCTGAGAAAGCAAAAATTGCACCACAGGAAGAAAATAGATCCTCAGAGCAGGGATAAAATGGGAAAACACAAAAGAGGTATAATTGGAAAGTAGGTCAAAGGCATCACAATCCATAGAAGATCCAAGCTCTCCTACTCTATCGCAGTCTTGAATCCCAGTGTGCCTTAGTTCCAGTCTTAGAGAAACTGGCTACATCAGTTCTGGGGAGCCAGGTTTCTCCGCCATGTTGTGGCCAAGAGACTCACTTCCTTTTTTTCCACATACAAAAATTTGGACGTAGGTAGGTGGGATACAGTCTCCTTATATGACGAGCATCAAGGACAGTGTAGGAACACTCGAGACAAATTTACTTTTAACTATCAAGTGCTGTAGAACTAGTACCCATCAGCATCTTGAGATGTCAGCAAAAGAAGGATAATTAAACCCGGATTTTCACATAAGCATCGTTGCAAAGGTTACAAAACACTGCAGTGTTGCCAAACTTGGCAAAATCAATTCCCATTTTGTTGCAGCATGTGTCATGCAGAGATTGCTGAAGCCAACAAAATGAAATGCATTAATAATTGGTATTAATAGCTTGTATAAATTAATTTGCTTATTTGTCTAAAAGAAAATTAGTAAAACAATTCATTAAATGGAAGCCCTGAACATTTGATAATATAAAACAGATACTGCCTATTATTTTCAAAGAAGAATGACTTGAAGTTGAAGAAATCTAAGTAATTAATGCAAACTAACAAGAATCTCTTTGTCAAGGAAACGAAGCCATTTTTGTGGGGTGCAAAAGGACATCTTAGGAAACAGGAAATATATATAAAAGGTAATGCAAAAAACCTATAATTTATTGGTTTAAGATAAGCCAAGGATCATGGAAATTTATATATGCCATACTTGGTGATTATCAAATATTTAAAAGAGTCACTGCTTAGTCTTCTTATAATGCCAAGGAAGTAGATGAGGAGTAAATAATAAACACCAGTAGGAAATCAAGTAGGAGTGAGGTTCAGTGCTTCATGAAAAGTATCTCATAGGTTCATTTCAACAGTTGTTTGTTGTTGAGCAAAGTGATGGTGAGCTTACTCTCGGTCCTGTTACAGGAAGCAGCACTGGGAATGGAGGGAATTGAAAGGGACAGGCAGTTAAAGATACCCTGTTTTTGGTTTACAGCCATATCTTGTTACTTGCTGAGGCTATGTTCTGTTTTGAGGTTTAAATCACAAGCTCTGGGGATTCTTAGGTCCTAGATTTCCTCCTTTATCCTTTCTCCCTTCTGGTTCTGCATTGTACCTCAGGCTGATTCTAACTGCCCTCACAAAAGATGAATACACCATAAGTGTTGGCTACAATTACACAATCTTAGAAATTTATCAGAAAAAGTTAGGATTGGCAACATAGTGAACAGGAAGTGGAGAAAAACTCGATTCTTAAGTGGGATCATCCATGAGGTAACAAAGCTATTTCCTAGTCCCACGTGGCAAATTTTTCACTTTCACGCTGGCTAACATACCAGTCACGTACAACCCATCATTCAAGCGGCCCACAAGTAGTAAAGACCACTCTCACTCACTACCCTCCTCCCAGGTGCCTGGTCAGGGCCAAGCATCTAGTATTTCAGGACATAAGCCATTCATACCCTGGCTGTGGAAAGCTACAACAGCGGACACTCTCCAAGCGTGATTTGTTATGCCAACCTTGACCCTCGCAGTTAGGGTGCTGGTAAACCCAGAAGAGATGCCAAGGGAACAAGCATCAGGGGGCCCCTCTGCCTGTGTGGTTCTCTGACTTAGCTGTGCAAAGCTCAGATTACATCTTCCCAGGCACCCCTGGCTGCTCCAAGTAACAGAAGCACATGCTGATTAGGATTCTGCACATGCTCCCTGGGAGCCACATCCCACACAGTTCAGTGCTGTCCTTGCATTGTTAGCACAAACACTTATCCACAGCTGACAAGGCATGTCAGACTGCTGCAGGTAATTGCATTTCCAGAGCAGTTGCTAATGAAATAGGGAAGACTTAGCCTTGCCCCTTGCCTTGCTCAAAAAGTAGATAAGTAGCATTTTTGCTTTTACTCCTTGGTAGTCAAGAAAAATGTTTCCATTCAGTCAGTCAAGAAAATTTTGTCTCAAATTGTTTTTTCCCTAACCATGTACTCTTAAGTTTTACCATGTTCCCTTGTTCATTTTTTAATTTAATCACAGATCATTTCGCCACTTAATTGAGCTCACCTTTTACTTTGAAACTCTGTATTAAAAAGGAATATATAGCCATATAGAATCATTCTATTAATCTACTATAACAGTCAAATAATTGCTCAAAATCTTTCTCTAGTCTATCTTCAAACTCTTGGACTTTTAAAGCCAGGTAAGTACTGCATATAAATATAAGAGCCTGAAAATTGCTTTTTTTTTTTTTTAAGTTTTTTGAGAGTCTTGCTTTGTAGTTCAGGCTGGCCCTGAACTCTGTATGTAGCACAGATCAGCCTTGAATGCTCAGCAATCATCCTGCCTCTGCCTTCCCAAGTGCAGGGATTATGGGTGTGAGCCACTATGCCCAGCATTGTGATATGTGGTGCCCAGGATTGAATTTGGGACTTTGGTCTAACCAGGCAGATGCCAACACCACTAAGCTAAATCTCCACCCCTTCTTTCTTTCTTTCTTTCTTTCTTTCTTTCTTTCTTTCTTTCTTTCTTTCTTTCTTTCTTTCTTTCTTTCTTTCTTTCTTTCT
>PVIC010007642.1:0-14871 GCA_004025085.1 Thryonomys swinderianus | reverse complement strand
ATCCCTGGTAACCACATACAGCAATATCAGGTGTGGTGACTCACGCCCACCAGCAATCAGTACCACACACCACAGTGCTGGGTGTGGTGGCTCATGCCTGTAATTCTAGCACTTGGGAGGCAGAGGCAGGAGGATTGTTGAGCTTGAGGCTTGCTTGGGCTACATAGTGAGTTCAGAGCTAGCCTGAGCTATAAAGCAGGACCCTGTCTCAAAAAAAAAAAAAAAAAAAAAAAGGATGATTTACTAAAAGAAATGTTGGTTTACTTAAATTAGACAAAACACCACATCATTCTTTTCATTTACTTATCCGCTTAGCTTTGCTCTTATATCCTTTGCTGGCTAGAACATAAAAAGCCATCCTTGGAAGATCTGTCCAGATCTATTAAAAAAAAGCCATTCACAATCCATTAATTAATTCTGGTCTAAATTTATTTGATAAATTGAGGATAAATACTTAATATTCAGGCCCATATCTTACTCAGGATTGATTTCATATTAAATCTAGAAATATTTAGAGATAATGAACTGACTAAAGAATTCTTCAGAGGTCACATGGAAAGAAATAAGGAAAATTAATTTAAAAGACATTGAGGATGAGCTAGATTAAGGTCAGGAAATGAAAGAGTCAACCAATAAAAGAAAAAATATTTGAAGCTACCTTTTGAGGTAGCTTTTGCCTCTGTTCATTTAAAGCCTAGAACCTCAGAGAGGTATTTTTGAAGTTTTAAGATTCATTTATTCACCACCCATCTACTAACTACCATCTGTTTTAGGAGTCAGCTTTTTACCAGCCCCAATATTTTTTCAGATTTCCCCCTTATGTCTGTCAACATAGTGTTGGCCACACAAAGTGCATTCCACAGAACCCAGATTCTCAATAAAGAAAAGGTTCTCCACGAACTAAATTAGGAAGTGCCCCTCGCAGACCTACACTGTACAGAGCATGGTGAAAACTGCAGTACATAGTGGACATCCGGCTGGGCTTCTAATCTGCTGTGTGCTTAGGGCAAGTCTGTGCAGCTCTACAAGGCTCGGTTCTCTCGTCTCTGACATAGTACTGCCTATGCCTCATGGCAGCTGTAACCCCATACATGGGAACCAGTAGCAGATATTTTTGGCTGGCCACCCAGATCCCTTTCTTCCTGCTTCCTGATTTCCTGTGTAGTTCAGATATCGATCCTGTACCAGACACCATACATCTTTCCAGAGACATGGAACTGCCTTTGTCTGGATGAAGCCATGAGAAATCATGTCTTTACTGAGAGTCTCTGTGAAGACCTTCTTTTATTTCTGGAGATACTCCTACAGCATCCCTCTATCTGGTCCCCTGTGTCCTGGGCAGGTGGGTACACAGCACAACAGAAACCATCTGGTTGCCACAGGACACAAGCAAGGTGACAACCGAAAGAACAGCAGAGTATGCAGTGAGAATGAGGGGATTAAGTCCACCTGCAACCCAGTCTTGCTCTGGACTGTGAGCCAACAGGTTCATTTACACCACTTCAATTGAGCTTTATTCTTCAGTGAAGTCACTGATGGACCCAGCACTGTAAAAGATGCTGTCTGCAGCTGGGCACCTCAGAAACATCACCACATTGTCTGTCTCCAGGAACTCTTACTCCACAATGCCTGTGCTCTTTTGCAAATACAGCGAGTCTGGCTTTTTGTCTGCGCTTCTTTCGGGATGAGGCCCCTTGGCCCTTGGCTCTATTTGCACTGCTGCTCACCGCCTCGCCCAGCCATGGTCCAGGGGCAGCAGCTGAAGGTCAGATCACGGACACATACCTCCCTGGAAGGAGCCCCAGATGGCCTTCTCAGCAGCCCCACATGTCCCAGCCTCTCAGACCACCCTGCACATGACAGCCCTGCCCAGCCACAGAATCTCCAGGTTCTTCCTGTCCCCTTAACTAGGACTGATTTTCATGAATTAAAAAAAAAACACAACCCTTTTGTGCAGTTTTAGGAAATGTACGTTTACTGCATCCTACGGAGACCATAGGTTACTGTTTCTAAAAATGAGGTCTTATGCCCTCCAGTGGGAGAATCACTAATCAGAATCAAATGCTCCTGATTTCGATTTCCAGACCTGCTAGATGGTATTTCAAGCACCAAGCTACGTAAGCTCTATTTTTCATAGCTCAACAGTGGTTATGTCACACTCTGGATCACTCCATGTCGGCTCACCTTGTAGCGTCAGCATCTGAGGAAATAGAGGTCAAGGAAATGAGAGAGGGGGCCGGGAAAGAGAAACACAAAGAGGAAGGAAAATGGGAAGTATGATAGAAAGATGCCGGACTATTTCAGAGCCACTCATGGAACTGTGCCCCAGACAGGCTCACTCGAATCATGACAGCCATTTGTTTTCCGGTTTCTCCTACATCTACTAGCTTTTGTCTTCTGGCATGATTTGCACTTTTGCTCACTAGGACAATGGAAGTCTCTACAAATCATACAGTCAACAGCAAACAATGAGGTGAAAAATGTTCAAGATCCAAAAGTCAAAGTGAAGATTTGTTAGCTGCCAATCTACATATCATAAGTTTTATCTAAGAGGTCATTTCACAGATAGGAAATATGTTTTCTCAATTTCATGCCACAGCTTACCTCCAGTCCATATTCTTGATTTCATATTTTGTGTGGCATTATAACTTCTTTCTCATTCCCCCTTTTCTTATGAAATACAAGTCTCCTCATTGCTGGCATCATAAAAGTGAAGATTGTACAAAAAATTGCCTGTAATTTCTGGCTCTAACTTCACTCAGAGTTAGAGCAGCACTCAGAGCACCCCTGAGAGAATGTTGTCAGGTGCCTTCCCCCAAGTTTTGGGGGGAACTCAAAATTTCTTCTAGGATATAGATCTGCCCACAGTGGACTTTTGACCATCCTTTCCCCAAACTCCCTTTATATTCATAATTAACTTTTTGTCTTTTCTGAAATAATACACCTATATATTGTTCTTTCCTGTCCACTACTGCAACTGTGGTAGGACACTTTGAAATTAAATTAGTCTGACAGTTTGGCTCCTTGGCCTTCCTATGTTCTGTGTCATCAAATTAAAGTTTCATACATTCAATTCTAGTGATTGGATTTTTAAAAATTCTAGTTTTAAAATTACATGTGATATTTATACACAATGGAATATAACTCTGTCATAAGGAAGGGTGAATTTGAGTCAGTGGTAGGAAAATGGATGCCTCTATTAGCATTTTTGTGTTGTGGAGAAAGATCATGTTTCAGAAGAAACTACTCTCAGGTCACAGGTAACACACCTGGCTGGCATCATGATTGTGCAGAGCTTTTGTTGCTTTAATTTAATGTCCACTTATTGTGGTTAGGCTTAGACATTACCTCAGGTCTGCTGAGTCAACGTTTCTAGGGTTCCCTGAGAATTTATTTTATTGTAAAGTTATCTAGAAGATTCTGATTTATGACAAGGATTTGAAACTATTTTCTTGGAGTAGCCAAACTTGTGAGGTCATAAAAACTTATATGAAAAAAATTATTTGTTGTATACACAAACTCAAATTTAATGAGGCACCCCCCACACTTCCTTGGCTGTCTTTGGCAGTTTTTCCTCAGTGAAGTCCCTCCTTTGTAACACACCCCTACATTAAATGCTTAAGGGAGTAGAGTGGAGTGAAACCCATCCTAACATGATGTATGAAGAGAAAATCAAGATGTTTCCTTGAGAAACAATACACACATGTACAGAGAGAGAGAGAGAGAGAGAGAGAGAGAGAGAGAGAGAGAGAGAGAGATGGACAGACAGGAAGGCAGAGAGACAGAGAGAGATATTCATTAATCTAGACAGCAGAAAGATCGGAAAAAAAGTTTACAGTCTGCTAATGGTTTTTAACCAGACAACTCGTCAATTACACAGTCAAACGAAACCCTGGGGAATGAAAATACACCAGAGATGCTATTAAAATGTTCCAAGTGAAAGCCATATATAATTAATCAGCACAAGCTTATGAAACACAAATACTGCAAGGTGCTGAGTGAAAAGGGAGATAAATCTACATCCGGCTTCAAAGGTGATGCTTCCAGGTGAGTCAAAAGGTTGGGCCAAAGATAGGGAGATAATTTTGTCTAGGTTGCTCCCCATTTTATGGAAAGCTAAAGAGCAGTAATATGAGATGCTTCTAGCTCATCAATGATGAGAAGAGACAAATAGTGTATCGCCCAATATATTACATCAACATATGGTTCCCAAGAATCTTCCCAAGAATCTGACCTGAATAGATGGAGCACCTAACAAAGCAGAGCAGAAAAATTCACCAACACAGAAGACAAAAGAAACAAGGAATGTGTTTTGCAAAATCACTGCCCAGACAAAGTATCCATCATTAGCCTCCAAGTCCCTACAAAGAAAGAAACTTTCCACTTTAGAAGCCTTCTTGTGGGTTATGGGTCAGCAAACTTTACCTACACAGGGCTACATAGTAAGTCTTTTAGACTCTGCACACTAAGTAGTCTTTGCTGCACTCCACAACCCTGCTGTTGTGGCACAAAAGCAGACAGTCACCACATACATAAATGTGACTGTGCTCTAATAAAACTGTTAACAAAAAGTATGGTATGACTTGACTTATGACCCATAGTTTTCCACAGGTGAGCCCATGTGACCAGAATGTCCTCATCAGTGAGTTCTGCAGAAGAGCCAACATTCCAATAGTACATATTCAGTATGAGAAAAAAGTTCACCAACTCATCACTATACACACAAGACCACAGTGTTTAAAGGCCACCCCAAAATGTGAAGGCAGAAATTAGGCTTCTAGAAGCAGAGAGGAGATATTCATTTGAAATTCTGAGATTGTATTGTAAAAGACAAAGCAAAGGAGACAGTGAGTCCAAACATTTCAACAGGTGTTAGAGAGGTTCTCTTGGTGGATCTGACGTTCAGGAAGAAGGTGACTGGATGGTGGAGAGGGAATCATCTCCCATTGCCTCTGAACCAGAATACTTAAACTTTTAACCAGCACCTTATTTTTAATCCTCTAGTAATCCTCTAATAAAGTTTTTCTACCTTGATCAGGAAGGTTTCCCGGCCTCTTTAATTCATTAAGTTCACATTTAACTTCCCAAAACTCTTTCTTAGAAAAGAAACACAAGCAAGCTACTTTGGCATAGAATTTTATTCTTTAAGCCAGCATATGCAACTCCTGGTACATGGAAATTCAAGTTCAGTGACATTGGTGAATATGTCTCATTGCAGGCCTCCATTAGTCACGAAACACACAGCATGCATTTACACCAGGTAATTGAAAGGCTTTATTTCCCCACCCCCACCTGACAATGGCAAATGGATTTCATGTTAGTTTAACTGGAAGTTTTCTTAAACAGTTGCCTTCTCACTGGCTATTCTGTTGCTGGGTGTTGTGGTTTGGACCTTGAGTGTCCCTCAAAGGTTCCTGTATTAAAAGCTTAGTCCCCAGCCTGGGTGCCATTAGGGGGTGGTAGAGCCCTTTGGAGAAGGGATGTAGTGAGAGGTTTTAGATAACTAGGGAGGGTCCACTCTCAAAGAGGATTGTGAGACCCTAAGTCTCCTCTCTTTTCCTTCCATTTCACACCATGAGGAGAGGGGCTTTTTGCTCTGCCACACTCCCTACCATTTGCTGCCACATGGCAGGCCCAAAGGCAATCATGACAGAGGCCTTTGCAACCATGAGCCATAATAAAACTTTTTCTTTTTATAAGCCGATTACCTCTGGCTGTCTAACAGATAATACTCATCAGTGGGTGAGATTTCACAGAAACACTCAGAGCTAACCACAAAAACCAGAGGGTTCAATTGGGTAGCACCTGAGGAAGTCAGTGAGGTCTAGAAGTCCTTTCATCGAATGGCCGGGTCAGACCAGTACTAGCCAGGCTATCGTCACCTGACAGTGCTACTGGCAGGATAGTTCCTATAGAAATGACAGGATGCAGCCCCATTTTACCAGGGAGCATAGAACTCAGTCCTTTTACTCCCTACCAAACACCCAGTCTCAGTGTTAGGATCTCATGCAAGAGAATTGTAGAAAAGCAAATCACTGGCTTCTTTCTGCTTTGAGGTCCAATGTATCATCTTCATTGAGTGCAAGACTGATCTCCACTGATCTTCAAGCAAGACTGATCTTCACTCCAGCATTCACACAATTTTTACCTTGTGCTTTAGAGGGCTGGTCTCTGCCTCTCCTAAGAATGGTGGCCTCATAGCAGTGGAAACATGAAGACCCAGGCAAACACTGGCAGGTAAGGTGTGGTGACACTGCTGCCCGATGTCCTCTGCGCGTGCATCACAGCAAAGACTGCATTCGTGTGGTTGGTGGGCAGTTCTACATTGCAAATCATTCCTTCACAGCAAGACCTGCATTCCTGTTCATAGGAACGAGGAGAGCAAGGAGGAGTGAACATAGGAAGAAGGAAAGGGTAAAGTATGGGAAACAACGAAAGACTGCTTCATCTCCATCAGAAGCCGACTTAGAATCAATTAGCCAGTCTACATACAACCAGGCCTTAGGGTCCCTTCTCTGCAGTGGATCTGGAGGATAAAATCACTTGAGAGTCTTACATTCCTAACTATGCTTTATCTCCATGAGACATAAGCATAAGCGAGGTAAGTAAAAGGAGGGGAAACTGAGTACAGCTGATTGAGTCACCAAATCGTCTAAAGGTTTGGAAGGAAAAACACTGAAACAAAACTGAAAGCTAGGAGTCTTCTGAATTGGTCATTGATTTTCCTTCTCAGTATTACGTTTTGAGTAATAATAACAATTTTCTATTGTCTGGTTTCACACCTGATTACTATTATCACTGCTGCAATGGTTTGCTAATTACAACTGGTAGAAAAAAGAAAGAAAAACGATTGAGTTCTTAATATCACATTTTCAGAGAATGTTTCTTAGCATAGTGGCAGTGCATACCTAGAACAGTCCTTGGCCTGAAGTGCCCACCCATTCATTTAGGCTTCCAGGATGTCTAAGCAATATACAGGCATCAGCACTAAGTACTGACCATCAGTGGTTTTCAACCCTAGGTGAGCATTAGATTCACTATTGTGACATTTGTGAAAGATCTTATGCCCAGGACCTCTATTCTGAAGTTGCTCCATTTGGCCTGGCATGTTCAACTGCCTCTCTTCAGCTTACCTTGTAGTAGTTTCTGTAGCTAGATCTATCAGTCCTTGACGTCAGGACCATTTACTGTACTTTTGGGCTAAATCAGATTCTAAAACTTCATGAAATTAATATATTTTGATTAATTTTATTCTCAAACCTTTCAGGTTATCAGGCATATAAAAGAGTAAAATACTCATTTAAAATGACAAAGAAAATTACAGAGCTCAAAAGATTCAAAATACAGTTCATTGTATTAAATTGAGACTAATTCGTCACTCTCACTTCCTTTTCTGAGCGGGTGAGACAAGGTTTCCTTGGCAAAATGTGGCACTATTTCCCTCTTTCTACCTTCTAGCTGCCCTGTGGAGTGTCTTTGGTGATTTCTAGTCGGAAACAAAGAACAAGAGCTGAGCTCTGTAGTGTTTATCATCCTGATGGCTTATCCTTTGGTCATGAGAGATGGATTCAGACCATTTACCTAGAGTCTGAAGCCTGGGCCCTAACTATGTAATCTGGGTATTATCTTTCATTTTAGTAACATTATTTCTTGCCAAAGAACAGAAAGTTCTCAACTTCTCTTAGTCTCTATTTAAGCCCTGTAATCATGTCTTTCCTTAAAGTACAAATATGCCCAACATTATGTATTTTTCCTCCTTCTTCCATGATGCATAACTTACCATCATCAGCATAGGACTTTAGACAGTAACTTTACATATATACAGTGATCTTTACCGTATATTCAGAATCTTGGCTGTGCTGGCAACCAACAAAATGACATTCATTTTTGGAGGCACACTTTTTGGTGATAGAGGTACTTCTTCCATGACTGGTGAAGTGATGAACTGTCAAACAATATTGTGTATCTAGATACAAGAAAATTTAAAAATAAAGCAACTTCATTTACCACACTGCAAAACAGACCTCTTAGTTGTCACACTGATAATTACTCAAGTACAGGATGAACCTGGGGTACTTACAGCAGAAATACAATAGCAATGGACTTCAAAGTTTCTAGGACAGTAACAGCAAACCTATGGCATGCTTGTGACTGTGTCTTTCTTTTAAGACAGTAGATGTTAATGTAGAATTGTGTTTTTTTAAACTAAAATCTTAGTATTCTGATTTAATTGCAGTGTTGGCACTTTGCCATAAATGAGTTTCAGTTGCAGTTTGGCACTCAGTCACTTAAAAGTCTATCATCACTGGTCAAGGTGCTATATATATTTTTTTTTTATAAAGAAATCAGTTTCTGGGGTGTGTATGTGTGTGTGTGTATGTGTGTGTGTGTGTGTGTGTGTGTGTGTGTGTATTGAAAGGTACTCATCTTTTGGCATCAACTAAAGTAGAGGAGAAAAAAATGAGCAAAATTGTCATCAAAACCAATGAATCTTCTCATTGAGTTTGTGTCTGGCCTCCTTCTGTCCTTCTGAAGCACATGTTCTAGAACACTAAACCAGGTGAAAATTGTGAGTGAAAGTAAATGGGTCAGAGTACTAGTTGCTGATTATCATACATGTGTTTCTTACAGGCTATGTAGCAAATGGTAGTTAAAAGGCATCTCCAGGCACATATCATGATCATCTGCCTTCTCATCTAACTCTGACTCAAGTTCTCAGCCTTCTAACCTGTTGACTTTTCTTCATTGATGTATTTCCTTTGTTTTTTTTAAGACAGGGTCTCACTTTGTAGTTCAGGCTGGCCCTCAGCTCACTATGTAGTCCAGGCAAGCCTTGAACTCAGCAATCCTCCTGCCTCTGCCTCCTGAATGCTGGGATTACAGGCGTGAGCCACCATGCCCGGCACTGTGGTATGTGGTATTGATTGCTGGTGGGCATGAGTCACCACGCCCAGCATTGTATGTGGTTACCAGGATCGAACTCAGGGTCTTGCACTTGCGAGGCAGGCTCTGCAACCACTGAGCTAAATCTCCAGCCCATTTTTCTTTGTTTTTAAATTTGTCACTTTGTTGTCTACCCACTTCCTGCTCTGTATGAGGTGTGATAAAAGTACATGAATGTTCAAATTTTAAAAGTTTATTACAGTAAATAAAAGATACTGTTAACCATCCTCAAAGGAGATCTGGAAGCCTTCTTTTGTGAGTGTCTTTAAGAGGTAAGATCAAAATGTGTATGGCACTGTAGAGAGAAAAATCAATAGAAAGAGAAGTTCGTTAAGAACATTACAGACTTCCGCAGCCTGGAAGCAGCCATCCCACCACCAGCCCAGGCCAGCCACCCCAGAGGATCTCCATCCACCTTGGGCGAGTCTGGGTAGGCACCACAGAGGCTGCACAGTGACTTCCATCATCTGTGAGCAGCCTGCCCACCACTGGTCCCAGATCTGAGGCTTGTGGGAGCTCCAATCCCCTTGGACAAGTCTGGGTAAGTGAGGAAGAAGTCGCAGAGGGACCTCCACCGCAGGCTAGCAGCCTTTGATCATCATGTCCAGATGAGAAGCATGGGGGACTCTTCCCCTGCTAGAGAGAGTCTGAATAAGTGCTGTGGAGATCATGCAGTGACTTCTGCTACCTGTTAGCAGCCTGCCCGCCATTGGACTCAGGCCAGAAGCCTCATGGCAGCTCCATTTCTGTTTGCACGAGCCTGGGTAAACACCACTTAGGTTGTGCATAACTTACAGTGCTCACCAGCACAATAGAAATGAGAAAAAACTCAAGAGCCCATACACTAAGAACATCACCACAGGGGATACCAGGGAAATGGAAAATGGAACAAAATGAAGTTCCAGGGCTCTGTGAACTGGTAACAAAAGCAGATCTACTAAAATGGAAATCAGAACTGACCTTGGAGATGGAAACAGAGATGATGTCCACAGTGAAGGACTTCATTAAAGAAGAGATCAGGAACATCATAGAAGGTCAGATAACAAAAGGAATGGAACATTCAAAAGAGCTTCCAGCCGAGGTTCAGGTGATAAAAAATGAGAATGAAAGTTTGTGAAGTAGGATAAATGAAGCTGAAAACTGAATTTCAGACTTAGAAGACAGGCTCACAGCCAAAGAGCAGGAAAGGAAAAACTTATGGAAAATGACAAGGGACCATGAGAAATCAATCCAACAGCTCCTGGGTGACTCAAAGAAGACTAACATAAGGCTGATCAGACTCAATGAAGAAGCAAGAGACAGTGAAAAAGACATCAAAAAAAAAAAAAACCCTGTTGACAGATATAATGGCAGAAAACTTCACAGGAAAAGGAAAAGGAAAAGAATTGGACAAACAGATAAATGAGGCATATAGGACACCAAAAGGCCATAATACTAAAAAATCTATACTCAGGCATATAACTATCAAGGTTCCAGATATCCAACAAAAGAATGAAATATGAAGCCAGCTAGAAAAAAAGAAAAAAAAACACATACAAAGGGAAACCCATCAGGATCACAGCAGACTTTTCAATGCAAACACTGAACACAAGGAGAGCCTGGAGTGAAGTGTTTAAAGCATTGCAGGAAAACAACTTCCACTGTAGATTGATGAATCCTGCAAAATTATCTTTCAAAATCCGTGAAGAAATAAGATACTTTCATGACAAAGAACACCTGAAGAACTTCTCAATTACAAAACCTGCACTCCAAAACATTCTAAAGAATATGTTGGGAAAAAACAATGAAGGTCAAAAACTCATGAGACCTAGCAGAGTGAATTCACTGAGCAAGTCAAGAAATTGAGTGGAAAGTGGAAAAGCAAAGAATAAAGAGCCACAAATAGGAGAACACCATGACAAGTATAAGTCAGGCCATATCAGTCATAACCATTAATGTTTTTCTTTTTAAATTGAATTCTTTATTGGTACATTTTATATACAGCTCAAAATCACAGAACATTGGTTGATTTATACCAGTATATGACACAAGTTAATTCTCATTTTTACCCACATCCCTACCTACCCACCCCCTATAAACATGCTCTTTAATTTTCTTTCAAAATCATATTTAGTCCTTCCTCTCATTACATTCCCACACCAAATTCCCTTTGGAGATTGCCTATTTTACATAAACTACCATACATTCTAGAACTCATTTACATTTATAGGTGCTCATATCAAAGAAAAAAATTCACTTGGAACCACAAAAGACCTAGAATAGCAAAAGCAATTCTTTTTTTTTTTTTTTTTTTTTTTTTGAGACAGGGTCTCACCTTGGGGTTCAGGCTGGCCCTGAGCTCACTGTGGTGCCCAGGCAAGCCACCGAGAACTCAGCAATCCTCCTTGTCTCTGCCTCCCAAGTGCTGGGATTACAGGCGTGAGCCACCACGTCCGGCATTGTGGTATGCAGTGTTGATTATTGGTGGGCGTGTCTCCACACCCAGCATTATATGTGATTACTGGGGATCGAACTCAGGTCCTTGCGCTTGCGAGGCAGGCGCCGGAACCACTGAGCCAACCCTCTGGCCCACAAAAGCAATTCTAGGAAACAAGGATATGGACAGGGATATCACTATCCTCAACTTGAAACTTTACTACAAAGCCACTGTGATTAACAAAAAACAAAAAACAAAACAAAACAAAACAAAAAAAAAACATGGTACTGACAAAGAAACAGACCTGAGGATCAGTGGAAAAGATTTGAAGATCCAAAAATAACACTAGATACACTAAGCCACCTCATCTTTAACAAAGGAGACAAACATCTTCAATGTAGAAAAGACAGCTGCTTTAACAAATAGTGTTGAAAAACTGGGCTTCAATCTGCCAAAGACTGAAGTTGAATCCATCTCTTTCACCATGTACTAAACTAAAATCAAAGTTGATTAGAGACCTAAATATTACAACAGAAACTCTAAACCTGCTGCAAAACAGATTACATAAAACTCTTGAAGACATTGGCTTAGGAAAAGACTATGAACAAAATCTCTATAGCATGAGAACTAGCAGAAGAAATCAACAAATGAGATCTCATCTTATTTAAAAGCTTCTGCATAGCATAAGAAACCACCAGCAGAGAAAAAAGGCAACCAATAACATGGGAAAAAAACGTTACCAGTAGTTCCTCAGACAACGGGCTACTATCTAGAAAATATGAAGAGCTTGAAAAAATCAATCCCCCCAAATTTAAAGGCCCAATTCAAAAATGGGCATCTGAAATGAACAGACATTTTTGAGAGGAAGAAGTCAAAGCAGCTAAGAAGTATATGAAGAAATACTCAAGGTCACTGGCCATTTGAGAGATGCAGATGAAAACAACTCTAAGACTTCATGTCACTCCACAAAGAATGGCTGCTATCTTGAAATTGTCCAGCAACAAATGCTGGTGAGGTTGTGGAGAAAAGGGAACCCTTCCTCACGGTTGGTGGGAATGTAGACTAGTACAATCATTATGGAGATCGGTGTGGAGATTCCTCAGAAAACTAGGAATGGAGGTTCCCTTTGACCCTGCTATTCTCCTGCTGGGGATATACACAAAAGAATTACAAGATTCCTATCACAGTGACATATGTGCACTCCTGTTTATAACAGCTCTGTTTGTGATAGCTAAATCTTGGAAATAATCCATATGCCCATCAACTCTAGACTGGATTAAGAAGATGTGTGTTTTTTTTTAATAAAATGGAGTATTACTCTGCCATAAAAACAATGAGATTAATTCAATTATACTCAAATGGATGTACTTTCAGAACATATTCATATGTGCAATAAGTAGGTCACAGATATGTAAATATATCTTTTCTCTGGTATGACAAACTGAAGTTGTAAATGTGTTCTAGAAAGTATGATCGATATTGTGAAATAGTAAATATTCAAATGGAAATGGGGTTTAGGGGTAAATAATGAGGAAAGAAAAAAATTGGTGGCAAAAAAAAAGGAAACAATGCTTGTGTATATAGGAGTGGGGGGTGGTAGGGTGGTTAGGGGAAGGGGAAAAATGAGAATTAGATTGTGTCATATACTGGTACAAATTCTCAATGTGGAATGTAATTTTAATGTATATATATATATATATATATATATATATATATATATATACTGTATCAATAAAAAGTGAAAAAAGAACATATTACAGTGTGTTCTCATCCATTGTATTCACCAAATCTGGCACCATGCAACTTCTGTCTCTTCTGTAAAGTCAAAACGACTGTGAAGTTAAACATTTTGATCTATTCAAAACATCAAGGCAGCACACTAAAGGTACTCATTAAAGACTTCCAGAACCTCTTCAGAAAGTGGCAAGAATGATGAACTAAATGTGTTCGAAGCAACGAAGAGTATTTTGAGGGGTAGATTAATGGAAATGTGTCTTTTCCTGCACTAATTTTTAAGAAATTTAAACATTAACTATATGCTTTGATCCTACCATATCATTAGAGTTATCTTTACACTGTTAACCACATATATGTTATTACTTGGGGTTCTTCCAAGGAAGCGACTTCATTCAATATCCTAGGATATCCTGCTTTGATTCTGTGTCTTTCTGTAACTATCTCAGACCAAGTGAATGCTTTTTAGTTTATTGATCAATGACAAGAATGTCATTTAATGGAGGAAAACAAAGATGGGACTGAAGTTGATAGGGCTGGGTTTATGAAACTAGTCCTGTCACTGTGAATCAGCCACATTAGATCCTTTGAGCTCATTTTCTTTTTGATGAAATAATAAGTATGCTCATACCTTGAGAGGGTTACAGTACGCTTTATATAATATTTCAAAAAACAAACACATATTGGATATGTATCATCAGCCAGGCACCCTTCTAACTCATGTTCATTCATTTAATCCTCTCCATAACCCTTAAGATAGTCTACACCAACATCCTCATTTACAGATAAAGAAATTCAGGCACAGTTTTTTGTTCATGGTCACATAGACAAACAGGTACCATAGATAGGAGGTAGGATTCCAACCTAGGTGTTTTCTGAGGTATGTCCTCTTAATTAGAAAACTCTGCTGTCTCCCAGGACACTTGGTATTAAGCTAGATGGGATTGAAGAATGCTCTACAAAAGAGTGAATGTTCAGAAGAAAAGAGAACCAAAAAATGTTCTTAAAAAGGCATTTCAATTTATAATCCAAACAACCAAGCCTTGAAAACTGGTAGGTGCATGCACTGATTCAGACAATCACATACACAAAAACAGCCTTAGCAACTCAGAGTAAATAAAGAACTGTCATTCCTGTCA
The DNA here is from genome assembly GCA_004025085.1 of Thryonomys swinderianus. Taxonomy (NCBI): domain Eukaryota; kingdom Metazoa; phylum Chordata; class Mammalia; order Rodentia; family Thryonomyidae; genus Thryonomys; species Thryonomys swinderianus. Next base: position 639 of record PVIC010007642.1, on the reverse strand, counting down.
TATCCTGTTACATAGAGAACTTCTCTTCACAATACCAATAGACCACAGAAATAAAGCTACAAGAAGAAAAGGAAAGTGGACATGATAAAGAACAGTAGCTACAGGCCTGCCTAGCTCCAAGAAATGGTTAACTAACACTCCCATAAATAATGCTAAAGTGAAAGGTTAAAAAAATTTCACCTTCAGTTATGATTTTAGATGGTTGGTTTCTCTAGGACTTGACTGGCATAGTGTCGAGTGAGCTGTCACACTATGCTGCCTGTAGGGATTTTGTGCTGATATCTTTGAGAGTCAGCCTCTCAGGGTATGCATGGTGAAGATGATTCTTCCATTTTTTCTATCTCTGATATTGTCTTATTGGTGGAGAGCTGAAGATTCCATAAGATGTAAGAATCTATGCCCAGAAATAGCCATTGCTTCTTGCATGCTTGTTAAAGGATTTGGTTACTAATGGCACACTGAAGCATTATGTACAGTCTAGAAGGAGCAAAGCTTCTGATACAGCTACGAAGATAAACTGAAGGTGTAAATGAGGTTCAAAATGTGTGATAGGGGGCCGGAGGGTTAGTTCAGTGGTTCCGGCGCCTGCCTCGCAAGCGTAAGGACCTGAGTTCGATCCCCGGTTACCACATATAATGC